>WHYT01017644.1:363776-432978 GCA_009806455.1 Tetrax tetrax
AGGACATGGACCAGTTGGAGAGGGTCCAGAGGAGGGCCACGAAGATGATCAGAGGGCTGGAGCACCTCTGCTATGAGGACAGGCTGAGAGAGTTGGGGCTGTTCAGCCTGGAGAAGAGGAGGCTCCGGGGAGACCTGATAGCGGTCTTCCAGTACCTCAAGGGGGCCTACAGGAAAGATGGGGAGAGGCTGTTCAGTAGGGCCTGTTGTGATAGGATGAGGAGTAATGGTTTTAAATTAGAGGGAGGTAGATTTAGATTGGAATTAGGAAAGAATTTTTCACAATGCGAGTTGTAGAACACTGGAACAGGTTGCCCAGAGAGGTGGTTAATGCCCCATCCCTGGAAACATTCAAGGCCAGGCTGGATGAGGCTCTGAGCAACCTGATCTAGTTGGGGATGTCCCTGCTTCTTGCAGGGGGGTTGGACTAGATGACCTTTGAAGGTCCCTTCCAACTCTAACCATTCTATGATTCTATGATTCTATGATTCTATGATTCTATGATTTATATTGCTTGTGCTAGATGACCAGGCCAACCTTTTTCACTGCTATTTATTCTGTAACATCATGAAACACCTAGATCAGTTTCAACTTGTTGAAAGTATTGAGAACTTTCTCCCTTTTTTCCTGCTAAGCAAAAGTATTCTGTATTTTATGATAATACATCTAAAAAGTTTGGGATTTCAAACTGATATCTGCAATTGTTCACACTTCTAGTTCCAACTCAAGTCGCAACTCTCCCATCTTTTTCCTACCTTCAAAAAATATTTTCCTTTGCCATTTATAGTATTGCTTTGTTTTTCCACTCTTACTAATTGGTTAACATCATACTTTATAGTTCTAATAAAAACACAGCTGCTTCCATTTTATATGTTTGGACACTTTTTACAGGGGGAAGAAACTTAAATAAAGATGACTTGAAAGAGAGTGGAAATTAAGTTTAATTACCACCACCAGAACAAACCACTTAAAGAATTACAACACTTCAGTATAGATTTTGTGACTGCTGCAGACAATAGGAATTTTTCCACTGAGTTTAATAGCATTTGGATTTGGTCCCTGAAACTCAATTACATATATTGCAGAAGGAGAACCAAAGCAAGGGCAAACTTACTTCCTGATCAATGGTGCCTGTGGGCACTACAAAACCTATTAGAATATTTTAATGTCATGTATGAGCTTACAGTTAGGGACACACATAAGCTTACTTCCCTTATTTGGGGACCATAAGTACCTTTAATCAATGTTCAGAGAGAGGCAGGTGAAGCCATGATAAAATGCTTGGAAAAATATGCCTCAGGCAGCACTTCCAGCACAGCCCATTCAGACACTACCCTGAAGGGTAACAATAAAAGGGTAACAATAGCTTACTTTAAATAAATACACTTTAAACCAGCTAGCTTGGCAATGAGATAGCGATATAACCTTGGAAAACTGACAACTAGTAGGAACTGCAAAACATACTGAGAAAACTTGCTGAATACCTGGGTAGCTCTTCTACCTTGAGTTGTGTTCTGTTAGTGCCTATCTAAAACAACATACTTGTTGTTTTGCTGAACTGTGGAATGGGTCCCATAGACCATATAGGAACTGAAAAGACCATCATAAGGCTTTGATTTTGGAGTTATTTTGTCCTGTTCATGCTCTTTCCCCTCCAAAACATCCCTATGATAACTAATATCATGGGTGAAAAGCAAGTATTTGTCCTCAGTTTATAAAATTCAGGGGAAGTTTCTGCAAGCAGATGGCAAGCAGCTTCTACTGCTTTTTTTCCCTTCCTCCCTAGGGCAGAGGGAGCATTGTTGAAATACATTTGAGCATGTCTACCTGAAATTATGTGGGAAAACATTCTTTCTTGGGAAGACGTATTTGCCAATAGTAGAGATCATAATAGCAGCTTCAAGAAGAGATGAGGGAGAGAGGAAACACCTTTCGGTTGCTGAAATGTTGCCAAGACTATTCTTTTTAAATCTGTAACTTTGTTTCTATGAGATGTCAATCATGATGTTCTGTGGAAGAACATTAAAATGCACTTTTGATTAATTGGTGCACAAATTATTTCCCATTTGATCTCTAGGCATTAAATTTAATTCCAATGCACTTTCAGTGACTCTGAGACTGTTACATGAATTTGGAATTAATTTAGCCTTTATGTTTTCATTTTCTCAGCCACTCTATCTAAATAGAATATGCTAAGGTTTGGAACAACAGAAATACTGCTAGTAATGCTTACCTCCAATTTAAATACTTCTGAAATCAATTTACAGAGAAAGTAAGCTTCCTCTTTGATTGAACAAATGTGTTTTCCTGCTTCTGATCTCTGGACAGTAAGTTAATGTTGTTGCCTCATCAACTTTTTGCAACACAGAGTATGTTGTTCAGTAATATGCTCCTGAGAATGCAGCTGAGAAGTAACTGATACTCTTTTCTGCATTTTGAGAACAGTTTCCCAAGAATACTTTTATTTAAAAATAAATGGAATTTTGTAGAACAGGGTAAAGACAATTTACATACTGCTTTCTGCTGTAAATAGCTCATTTAGAAGTACAGAAAATGGACTGGTTTAGAAGTAGAATGTTCTTGTCTTGCAATATTGCGTATATAAAATGCTACATTGCGGGCAGGGAAAACCTGTCTAAATATTTATATCACTTTCAGCACCATAAGAGCTAAACACTTTATTTTCTGTCAACATGCCAAATCCTAATATCTTGATCAGATTTTATTCACTTCATAGTGGGCCACGGCATTACTACTTAAGGAATTAGAATATTGGATAAAGTCAAGATGCTATCTATATTTTTGTGGTTAATAATAACAATAATTTACATTTTGAATTATTTTTACTCACTTTCTATTTAAGCAAAATCCCTGCTGAAGAAAAAAAGATTTGTTTGACTAAAGTTTTAATTTTTTTTCTATTTTAATAATACTTTCCTGTATTTTTTCTTCCCATTTTTTATACATTGTCTGACTTCATAACCTTCTTCTATAAGCATAAGCTTAACATGTCTTTTTTCTATCTCTTAGTTTGCTTAGTATATATATTAACTCTCACTGAACACTTTAGAAGACAGGTTTATTCACAACATATTACAGTTTGGGAAAATTGTTAGAACTGGTATCTTATCCAAAGGATTAGTCTCTTTCGTCCTTGTAATTTGCAAAAAAAAATTAGAGAAATCTTTTAATGACACTAAACGAAAACACATTCCCATGACATCTGGGCTTATAGTAGTCTTAGTGGGTACAATTTTCCACGTACTTTATTATCTTATTTGCCTGAGATCTGGAAGTCATTTTCATCTTAGAGGAATTGCATAAATCTATAGCTACTCTCCATATTATCATAACCTATTTTTCTAGAGACCGATTGTTCCACAACCTGAGGTTAACAAGCAGATCAGTACAAAGTATAGGTTACATATTTGATTATGTTTGATAATGCCAATACATAACCTCTGGGAACCTCTATGCACAGCTATAATTTCCAGAAACAATATCTGTAATATTTGCTTTTGTTAACTACAGTGACTTAAAAAACTCATTATATGTGCAAAGCATATATTGTCATGAAAATTCCATGAATAGTGTCAAATGACACCTGTAAAAATTAGTGTTAATAATCCTAAGAATTTCAGGGAAATAAAACCTCTACCAGGATATTAGCCTTACTCTACTAGACACAATTCATATAAAAAAAAAAAGTAATTCGTACAGAAAAAAAGTTTAGATGTAGGTAATATACAAGTAAATGCTTGTGGAGATTTTAACTGGCAGCAAAATACAGATAATATCAAGTAGAAACGAAGTAATTACTTATGAAGCAATCTCACATAATCCTCAAATTCCTCGGAGTCTTCTACTGTACTTTTTTCAAGTCTGTATGAAGCAAATAGTACTTTTTTTTTCAAGTCAAATAAGCTTATTTGGTTAGATATTATTCAAAACATATTCCATACATTTGAAGTATTACAAACTGTATTTAACTTAAACCAAACCAAAACCCCTTTTTTGCCATATATACAGGACCTTGCTGAGAGGCAAAACTTTTTAGAGAAATGTTTCTTCACCATTAGAATTCAGTTAATGACATATGACTATAGATCACAGAAATATTTCCATGGTCATCTGTACTATCTGTAGGCTACCTCTATATTTCTACTACAAAGATTTAGGATCAGCCCAGTGTTTTAATAAGATATTTTACATTTCTGTCATTCAAATTCTGAGTAAAATAAGACTTAACTTCTTTTTTTGGCCTCTAGCTTCGGAGGCAAATAAATTATTTTGCTTTTAGTTATGGTATGCACCATGACACTGAGCACAATATTGTTATTCTTTCATCAATTCACACATACACAGAAATAGTTTATAGCACATCTTATTCCTATTGACTGGATAGCACCAGCAAGGACTGAACTTGTGACATCCAGCAAAATCATTCACTTAAATTAAAAGTCTTAGTTCTTTTACCCAAGACTTGAGTATACAATACTGTACAAACAATATTACTGTTAGTGCTGAAGAAATACCACACTGGGAATGGTCTTTGTGTAGATATATTTCTGTGAGAGTTTGGTGTACAAGCCAACTCAGGAAAAACATAGAGACTCTATCCTATGTCACAGAAAACAAATTTAGTATTTGCAAAGAGCTATAGCTAACCAAGGAATGTTAAAGTCACTTTAAATCAACAGCTTTAGAGAAGTGTAAATTAACATTTTGATGTAAAAATTATTCTAATTAATATATAAGCTATCAATCCTAAATAGTGTGTTCTAACTTTTCTCTAATGAACCATCTCTAATTGCTCACACATAGCATTTGACTAGGAATAAAATATTGCATTTCAAAGAGAAAACCAATCATCTTTCTGATAATGTCATAGCTTCCCAGGGAAAGAAACAAATCCATATTTCTCAGAACATAAATACAGACTTCCTTCATCAGAGTTTTTGCCTAGTATGGACTTCAGCTTTTCTCTGTCTGAGCCCTCTTTCATGCACTGTTTGTTCACAAGGCTTTGGAAGTTCATGAACTCCAAGGTCAGAGGCTCCTGAAGCTGAGTTGAGGTTCAACCCTCCTGCACTTTTTAAAAAAATCTTCAGAAGTTATGGGGAAAGATGATTTGCCCATGCATGTATCAGGTATCCTAGCACAAAGGCTAATGATTTCCTGGAAGGATAATATACTGAGCTATAATAATCTCTCTATTCTCTAATTTGTGTACCTATTTGGGAAGGTGGTAAAGGGAAGAACAGGAAAATCCTAGGAATGGAAGGATGGATTGCCACAATTCTAAATCTGAGGTCCATGCCCTAAAGCACACAGTGCAACAGAGTGAAGAGTTTCATCTAAGTCACTGGGAGATCTTCTCTCTAACCAGAATCATAGAGGAGCAGCTAAAAACTCTCAGGGACTGTACGCTGTGTGTTTGGCACCACAAATGTAAATTGCTACTATCTGGTGGATGTGACACTCCTCTGACTTCTTTCTTAAAAAATGAGAAAACTGAGTTTCCTTGCTGCATTAAGATCTCTCTTAATATTAGACAACATTTGAGACAAAGCAGAAGTGAAAATTAATCTAGAATACATAAATCACAGCTTTAAGAAATTAATTATTATATTTAGAGAGACATATTTCAAAATAAAAAAAAAACTTAGCATGCTTTGTAGTTACTTATTGGGGTGGTTGAACAGGATGCTTCTCTTGGTAGTATCCTTTCAGCTTATTCTTGCTCTTGCATGTTCTTCTTCATTTGCTTAGCATTGTTTATACAAGTTGGATAGTTAGATGATCCATGTAAAAATAATTATTTTTCAGATTTTTTTTCTTTTAATCATAAACATTTCCTGATCTTGTTTACAATGGAGTCCCTCAGACACTGCACCAGTGAGGTGCTGTGAACAGTTGTGGGAGTGTAAGAATGAGCTGCTGGCACATGGAGAGCCAGAATTTCTTGAACTGGCTTTGCCACTTATAGAACATTTCTAATACTGCAGGCCTCACTCTGATTTTGCTTTAAGGTGTTTTCTGGTTTTGTTCACCCAATAGATTCTGAAGCCCACTTAATTCAGAATAGTTTATATAGTTTTAAAGCAGAGGTCCAACATCTTGACAAGCACCATTGCTAATCACTACTTTCCTTGCAGCAAAAATCTGAGCTGGAGTAAAGATTTTCTTTATAGACTCTTTTGTTACAGAAGTTGCTACTGATGTTAAAGACAGTTTTAGAGATTTTCTAAAACCACAACTCTGCTAATTGATCTAACCAGGTAACAGGTCTCCCTTGCTAACGAATACTTGTCTATCAAAGTTTCCACCACTGTTTCATAAGGATGCCTTTATGATACATTTTCTTACTGGATGGACCTAGGAAGATCCATCACTTGTGTGTTCACACAATGCTCGTCTGCCTTTCCCCAACAGATCAGTAATTCAAAGAGAGTTTAATTACTTTTCAGTTTCCATTAGTTATAGATACATAAAGTTTCCATGGCACATAATTCTAGATCTGTTCATTGTACAAACTCATTAGCAAAGATAGAGAATGCTGCTTATTACTAGCTCTTGATAGACACAGTGCTTTACAGCACTAAATAAACCAGGTGACACTTAAGCACAGATGTCCAGAATTCGAGGATACTCAGATACTGATAAACCACATCACATCACAAACAAGGCTTTCAAAAATCTTTTTGAGTGTGCTTTTGGAATTGTTTTCAGGCATGCTATTTCTGAAGACCAATCCTCAGGACTCTTAGCTATCACACTGTTAATTTTAAGATGCTGTCAAGATTGTGTTTTTACAGATTCTAACATGACAGCTAACAGTATATAATTTCCCGCTGCTGTATAACTAATATACATTTAAGTTCTTGTATGTAAGTTAATGCCTTTCAATTACAGTAATGGCACTGAGGACCAGAGTTATGGACAGAATGAAAGAAAGATGCAACAGATGTGTAGGTATATTTATCTGTTGCCAAGTGCTGAGACACTGCAATAAACATCAGCCTTTGCATAAGTATCAATCTAATCTTTTGACTCAATTAAATGTTACCAAGTAGCTTATGTAACCGATTTGTGCTTCAGTTTTTGTGTATATCTTTATCTGCACAAATAATTGTTTTGTCTTTATGCAAGTTGAACATTGCATAGTCAAATGACCTTGGCAGAACTTAAGTGGCCATATGTCCTGTGAATAAATTTATGGAAGTAGGTATTTAAAACAATTAAATGAGAGATATGAACTCATTTTGATAGAACAGAATACTACGGCCATCATTTTCTTGAATTTGTGTGGTCTAAAATGAGTCACAAAGAAGAGATGGTTAATCTTCAGCCACATTTGGAGCAATTTTATACCATAGTTAAACGTCTTACGAAGTGTTAAAACTGGGGTGCCACTTCTGTTCATTTTCCACAGAACATGAGGTCAACTCATTTTTATATTGTTCACAGAAACATTAAAAGTGATTAATGAGCACTAGTAAATGTGAAAATGAAGGAATGACTATCAGGAATGAAACCAAGCATCTCCTTTTATCTTACCACAGCTAGATAATTCTCTTAGCTTCCTTACAATTAGTCCCTAGTTCTTCTTTTAAGCTGGCTAAATACCATTTAAACATTGAAGTCAAACAAGTTCTCAGTCATGCAGAGTTACACAACAACTGTAGTAACTGCTACACTGAGTAACATATATTAAAGCAAACTCCTCATACTTTAACATACGGAATATTTCTGTGATGCAGAAACCAAATTCAGCCTATTAATTAAGTTTATAGAATGGAGATCAAATTTCTCAGCAAGGATTCAGTACAAGAACATTTGCATACACATTTAACATTCCTGTACATAGGCAAAATTAATTTATACTGAATACATTCTGTTCAAACTCATCTTCATGTTAAAAAAAAAAATAAAATCTGAGTACACATATACAGAATATAAACCTAAGTACTACTGTAAACTTTTTTTTTTAAACAAAAACAAAAAGCATCAGAAATATGGGTGTTTGGATTAGTACTGATGGCTTCTACTATGGCTATTATTCATATCTGCATCAATAAATTTTAATCAAATATAAAAATATTATCATCAGCATCAACAAATAACCAAATACGAAAATGTTTTTTAAAAAACTTTGGACATAGCAAATTATGAAAACCACAGAAAAACTGGGGAAAAAGTCTACCCTAGTTCCACATTATTCCACACTATACAGTTATGTATTTATTAAAAAAATATTTTGAAATAAATTTTGCTCCCAGATACACAGGTCACAGATCTGTAGCAAATTATTAGTCACAGTTCCTGACACGTTCATAGCTAGAATGTAAAAGATATTAACTTTTCTGTAAAAAGTTCCTGTAAAATTTCATCATAATTATTTAAAAGAAACTACTAATTTTCTCCTAGCTTTCTTTTTTTTTTGGTAATATCTTCATTGTTATTAGTATTTTAACTGCGAACTGTTTTACTTTCTATGAAAAATCCATTAACAAGTAACAAGCAGCTGAAGAAAATTCATGGATCTAAAAGGAATATAGATTTGAGTGATAAACTTCGGTATTAGTCTTTTAACTATTAAAGGTAAATATTTAAATTTATAGCTCAAAAATAAATGTATTACGTTCCTTCAGTAAACTGCCTTATAATATAGTTTAATCACCAATCATCATTTTACCTTGCCTGAAAAAGCAGTGGGGAGGATGGAAAAAACGGTAGATATGCCCAATGATGTATTTTAGAAGTTCAATTATTATTTTTGGATGCCTTTTATAGTTTATTTTTGTTTTTAATAGGTAGGTGCTACCAGAACATCTTGGTCAGGCCTGCGTTGCAAAATAAACTCAGAAAGCAATCACTGATAATCCTAAAGATTAAGTTATTGCTCAGTCAGTTAACAGAAACCAGCCTGTTGTTCAGCACTTTTGTTTGCAAAATAGTCTTTGTTCTTGAAAATACATGTATGTTGCATGACAGAAAAAGAATAACATAAACACATCATGGCATAGATTGTTTGTGTGATGTATTGAGCTAAATCCACAACAATGAACGTCTATATGAACAGTTGCAGTCCTGGATGTTATACTGGAGCAGTGGCACAAGAAACAGAAGTATCCCAAAGGAAGGAGTCTTTGCACACATGAATAAAGCTTTAACTTCTCCTTCCTCTATTCCTGTCTATGTGACAGACTGATTTCTGAGTTATGCAACTGACTTTTGTTAGGATCAGTCATGATTTCCAGACGTGATCTTTCCATTCTTTGCTTTGTAACGTCAATTCATATCAGCCACCTGTTGAATTGGCCTAAGAGCAATCTGAAAATGAATTCATGTAGAAAGATACCAGGCTCATCCCAGAGATGCTAAATGACTTGCATTTGCCAAAATACTAAATTGCACTGAACTTCAAAGAGTTTACTCAAAACGATGTTATCATATGCAACTGGAATTAATTTCAAAGGAGAATTACATCATCAGGTATGAAGGGAAAGACATTTCCTTATCCTTAAGACTGCACATACTTTTAGTGAGAGGAAGGCAGGAGGAATGAAAAAAAACCTTGTGATCATAAGGTAAAAGAATCTAGTGTGAGTTTGTAGCCAAATCCTGGAACAAAGAGAATATAGAGGAGATGGCTAGGCCTGTTACCTTTTGCCACAGAACACGAACATCAGGAAAACTATTTGTAAGCCGTAAAGTGTTTCAGATAAATAATGAAATGAAGGACATGGGAATTGGCTGAGATAAATTTAAATGTTCTGAACCTTCCCTCATTTTGATTTTTGATCTTAAGGAGAATATAATTAACTGTTTTTCCTTACTGTTATCTTCACTTCATTACTCTCTCTCTATATTTTAAAATTTAATAATATCCTTACCAAAAGACAACAGCACAACACAGAAAAGGTTGCCTTTACCATACATAGAGTCTGGATGCAATCTGAAGGCACTAGGAATTTCACTTAAATCTTGTCTTCACAAGTTTTCCAGAATTGTCTCTAGAACAAAGAGGACAACATGAACTCAGCTGAAAAATTCAGGAGGCATCTTTGATGCTGTTGGGATGAATAGCAAAATTCCCACAAGACAGACAGGATTTTGTCAGTATTTTAAATGAATATTCAAAAAGAACTTCCAGCTCACAAAAGATGTGATCATTATTCCTTGAAAGCTGATGAGTTTTTAAAATGCTTTATGTAACTTTTTTTTTTTCCTTGAAAACTCTTCAGTTTTGAGGAGGTCTATATGGATACTGTATGCATAATTCCACTCTAAAAGAGGAGACTGACAGTAGTATAAACATATCATTATGCAAAATAATTAGATACAGAAAAATAAATAGAATCAATGCTGAGAGCTTATAGAAGTGCAGATAAACAAGTACTCATAATGTTTTCTAATAGATATTTAGAAAAATCAGCCATATCCTTCAGGTTAATGACTTAGTTCCATCTAGATTTGCTCTTCAGGGTTCAGCATATACAATTATAATGCTTATAATTCAAAGTGAGAAAGCCTTGATGACTGAGTTTGTAGAATCCAGCAGGCTTCAGCAGATCAGCAATCATCATTTAAAATCATCTTTGTAAATATATAAAGGTATTTTATGTAAACACATAGGCAGTCCTAAAAATTTGTAATTGTAGATTCTTGTTTGTTTGCCAAAAAACTAACAAGTAGTGGAAATTATTTTTTATTTTCTGAGTGAGATACTATTGTTGTTTCTGCTTTGGCTTTGATCTGCCATTCAGAACTATAATTGGCAGCAATCACCCCTCCAGCTACAACTAGGGATTCCTTGGTCTTCACTTACTGCTATAATTTGAAAAGATTCCCCTGTCTTTTTGTGAGTAGTTTAAAGCCGTCAGTCAGGATAGTAACAGTCAGTACTCTTATTCTTGGTTTCATTGAATCTCACTTTGGTTAAAATTCCAAAGATCCAAGCATATCTATATTAATAAAATATTTTCAGGTGTATTTTACCCCATAAATGTCCTGACTAGCCCTTTTTCTTTTTAGAAATGCATTCAGAGGTTTGATGACCTGTAAAAATGGAAATTAGCAAAGCCATCTTTGTTTTTGACAGAAGGGGCCACAGGTCACAGGGTGAATCCCACCCAAAAGTACTATTCAGTGAAGTGAGACCTTCACAACACCTGCCCAGCTCTAACTTATTAGGTGATTCTTGTATGCACTGAGAAAACAAGGTCAGAAATCTGTCACAGAACTACTTCTGTGCCTAAAAGCCCTAGACTACATCTGTCCTGTTCTAATGTTTCGAGTATGTGCTATAAAGGTACAAACACGCACAGTTGAAATGTTTCCACTTTTTCATCCTTGTAACACACTTGGAATGGGAGATCAGAAGGTCATAGTGACCCAAGTAGCAACCACTAACTGCCAAGAAGATTGGCATGGGGCAGCACAACCAGCAAGGTGGCTTTTGCTGATTATCAAAGTTAGAAAGCAATAAATAATGAAAGAGCCAGTTCCTTGAGGGGGAGTGGAGTAGTAGGGAGCATGGTGGTATAACTGTGGATATACTAGATTGTGCAGAAACCTAATCCTGAGGAGGATCTACTATGTAAAAGTGAGGCTGACAGACACTTCAACCAGTCCCAGTGTCTTTTTCCCTTGTGCTCATCACAAGTGTGTGAGAGTGTTCTGTACAGAAAAGGGCATGTGTGTAAGAACCTTCAAAATAATTATTAAATTACACATGCAATAGAAATGCATATTTGCACGGTTATACCTGTACAACCTGTATATTTCAAATACAAAAGTATTAAACTTTTTAATTAAAACTGGGGGTTTTTTTCAAAGCGAAGTTTAGGATATGGATGCTAATTTTCTTCTGGTCTTCTTACTGCTGATTCAAATAGGCATGTGCCAACCAGCCTGTTATTGGGAAGAATGTCTTAATTGTAAGAGTCCTTGGCAGTATGTTTATTTCCTAGTTTGTCCATGGGACTTCAGCTTCATTCAGTGGATAGAATGGATATACAGGGCAGCAGAATTAAGGTTCCATAGGGAAAATAAATCTGGTCTGTCCTATTTTTCAAGTACAACTCAAATTATCCTCTATTAAAAGAGAGTACAGGGAGAAGAGACTGTCAGTTAATTCTTTCTTATGTCATTAAATCTGTTGTGCTGAAAAATAACTGAAAATAGTGCATAAGCAACCTTACCTTCATTGTGTCTTCAGACTACAGAAGACCACATTCAAACAAACAAGGTTTCTATGGCCTCTAATGCCTCTGCTTAGGTCAGTGTAGGATAGAGTTGGGCAGACAGATGCTGTCCTTCCACCTGCAATGTAAAGCCAGGTTTAAGCTGTTACATATGCTCTCTTGAGACAAAGCAAACTAGCTATTTTGCATACTTAGCACATCTCCATCTGCTTCATATATATCTTAGTGTTTCTGTAAAATAATTGTGCTACAATGTCAGAGTTAGGGCAGGCTTGCTGATGTTATCAAGAAATGCATTGCATTTTGTACAGCATCTGTCCTTTCTCACACTGGGTGACAAGCTATTCCAGTAGATAACCAATTTTATTATAGGTTAAGCAACTATCAGATAAAATACATGAGAAGTTCCACCTGCTGTGGAACTTTTCCACTATTCCAGATTTAAAATAATTTAACTTTCATGAAGAAACAAACATTTGTATGTGGTGGCCAAGAAAGTCTGAAGAAATATGAGGCGGTGTGCTCCCTAAAGACACTAGGGACTGAACACAAAGACAGACACTCAACAGGCTCCCATCAACGCAAAAAATGGCTGACCATCCTCTCCATGCGGCGGTCTAGTAACGAAGATATCCTCCAAACTAATTTTGTTAAAAATCTCATGAATTTTCACTAAAGTAAACCTCTTTGGAAAGAAAGCTCAGGTGCTTACCTGCTAGTGTGGCAAAAGTAGCTTTTGCATATGAGGCTTCTCAGATAAAGCCTATGTAAAATCTGATGAGTGTTTCAAACATTTAGGATGTTGAAAACAACTCTGAATTCCCAACAATCATTAATTGCAGAGCCTGTATTTCCTGAAAACTTGAGCCAAAAATGTATTTTCAAATAACATATATGTTTATGTGTTTGTGTATCTACTCCCAACCCAACTTTTTGAAACAACTCTGACCAAAATCATACTGTACTGGGGGCAGGTGCTGGCAGGAGGCTGTGGAGGTCTCTGTTAGGTGAGGCGAGGCTGGGCCTGCCCCATGCTGGTCACAGCCGGTTCCAGCCAGCTCCAGGAGCCCTGCTGCAGGGCACAGCTCAGCCCGTCAGCCACCGGCAAGCGTTTCAGGGAAAGGGCAGCTAAGAAAGGGCAGAACGCTGCCCAGCAGTGACGGGTGAGGGAAAAACTGTGAAGAGCAGCCCTGTGAGCCCTGAGGGGAAAGCGGGAAGAGGCAGAGGAGGGTCTCCAGCTGCCCTCCCTGCAGAGATTGCCCTGGAGAGCCCGCAGCAGCAGGTGGGTGTCTCCTGAGGGAGCTGCGGCGTGGGGACAGCCCACGTGCTGAAGCAGGGGAACAGCGTAAGGGGGCAGGGGTGGCAGAGAGGAGCTGGTGTGGATTGACTGCAGCCCCCCATTCCCCTACACCCCTCGGGGCAGAGGGATGGGCAGGTAGAGGAGTCAGGAAAGAAGGAGTGAGGATGAGCCTGGGAGGAAGGGAGAAAGCTGTCAGTTTAATTTGTCTTTGTTTCTCTCTATCTAAATCTATTTTAATTCTCAATAAATTACATTAATTTTTCCAAAGATGAGTCTGTTTTTCCCCTGCGGTAATTGGTATGTGATCTCCTAGCTTTTTATCTCGACCCATGAGCTTTTTCACCTTATTTTCTCCCCCTGCCCTGCTGACAAGAGGGGAGCAAGGGAGAGACTGGCTGGGTGTGTCTGGAAGCTGGCCAAGGTCAAGCCACCACAAACACTCTAACAAAAGAACTATGAAATCAATATACTTATTTCAAATTGTATTAAGTTGAAAAAGTACATTTTCAAGACTTCAGTGGCTTGGAAGGCAGGCAGATCTTGATGCATTTGCACAACAGAGTTTTTAATGGTGGCTTATAAGCATATGTCTAATCAAATTATTCTATTAAAGAAGAAAATAATATTAATTGATTAATTGTGTATGAGCATATTTTAGTTTTAACTACGTAAAGTTTATCCAACCTTTTATTTTCTTCAGTGTATATTTCATAAGTGATGGTCATTGCTTTCGTTTCTCCTCTCTAGAAAGTTTTGCTCACTTTTCAGGCTTACCAGACAGCACCAGTTCCAACATTTGTCCTGTGGTGTGATCCTTCACCTTTCTTTAAAGGATTCAATTTGGAAATGCTTCATGAGATTAAATGCCATACTAGGACATCACTCCCAAATTAAACGAAAGAGTTTCAGATCATGGCTGAAACATAAGGTATTCATCCCACAGTGACTATTCAAATATGTCATTCATCATGCATAATAAAATTTTATAGGACAGCAAGAGACATAGTATTATAAGCACGAATATATATACCATCATCTATGAGTAACCTCTTTTACTCTTGTTCTAGGTCAAAAGTAATATCGTGCTGCTCTGGGACTTCTGGGAAAAACAAAAAAAAAAAAGAAAAAGCTGATCTGCAGGTTTGTTTAAGATCAGGTAACTGTTCTGAAAAATGAAAAAAAAAATCAGAAAATGCAGATGGGGAAAAAAAAGAAAAAGGTAACATAACAATGTCAAACTATACTAGGCAGTTTGGGTCAAATATTTTTGAACTGGAGCTCAGTCTTCTATACTGTCAGACTTTCTGTTGAACAACAGTGACCTGCTGAAACTGAAACTGTCACATACTGTAAGAAAGTTTAAAAAAGTGATAAAATAATAGCTACTTGGCAAAGCTATTGCTTTATCTTCTCTCTCCTATAAAGTTCAGGCAGAATCTGACTCTTCCAATCATTACTGATGCATATGTTGTAATTCTATAGATATTATTTTACTTTGGACTCATCACAGATGATGTTATGCATAAAATGATGTGGGATTTTGTGCATGGATTGTTCCTTGCATTCTACTTTATGTCCCTCAATAGAACAGAAAAAAAATAGGAAAAGCATGTATTTGAGCTGTTCTTTGAAAAATAAGACAACAATTTGCTTTGGGTGAAAATTTGGGAAAATGAATTACTGCGTACATATCTTTAATGCGTGAAGATGTGGCCTCCCCAGCTACCTCTTCTTTTCTGGAAGTTGTTCTATGCAAAAATTAAATCATTTGAGTACTTCTAGTCCAGTTAATTTGAAAGTCAGATGTGTTAAATTCCTTCTGTAGCTCAGTTGGGGGACAGTACTATCTTAAACTGCTGTTGCTCTGCCCAAAGAAATTGTCTGTTTGTTAAACAGTGCATTTGAAAACAGTATGAGGAAAACATAGAATTGGCATGTATCAAACTGCAGTATAAAATGTTATATTACGATTAATATTTTATCTTAAGGGAAATTGTTGGCAAGAAAATAATCTTTAAGATATTTAACTCTATAAATGGTGAGGATTTTTTGAAGATTGGAAGCTTTTTTCCTCTGCAAAAATCTTAGAAATCCGCTCCCCAGAAAGAATTTTGACATTATGATTTTTGTGAAAAACTCTCCTCCCATGATATCTTTACTAAATGTGTTGTAAAAATTAACCAAATAATTTTAAAATGTTAATTGTGAACGTTATGCTGTCTTTTTCAATAATCACTGGTTTTATAAGTGCAACTTAACAATTGTAATACTTTAAGGAATAATACAAAATATGTGTCTTCAAAATATAAAAATTACAATATTAGCTTTTCTTTTTTTTGAGTTTACAGCCCTTATTCTATAATTCAAAATTGAGTAGACTCCAGTGTATTGTCTAACTTTGATATGTATTGTCTAACTTTGATATGTTTTAGCAATTCAGAAAGGTGTTGGAATATCTGCCTTCAAGTAAAGATTTCCATTATTCATATTCCTCCTTTTTTATAGTTTTCTTGTTTAAAGACTAGTAATTATAATTTAAGGAAGGAAGTATTTTCTAGAAAGATAAATAGTTCAGCAATGGTTATTAAATAACAGAAGAAGAGTACTTGTTTCTTAACTTGAGTCTATTCTTAGAAATACACTGATAAACACTGTTTGTCTGAGGAGCTTTTCAAAGTGGGAGGGGAAATGCAGAAGCTTCAGCTTCAAGGAGATTGTAAGAGATTGTTGGACCTCAAATTATTGCTTGTGTTGGGGTATGTGTGGCAGGGGTTAGACTAAATAATCATAACCAATTGGTCCAATTTTGTAATGTTAAGCTGGGGAATTACAGCACTTGTTTCCTTCCTATATCCATTCTGTCGATGAAGTAATTTAGTTCAACTTCCAGAACTAAGAATACAGGACGATATTGGAGTATTCAGTTGTCCTAAATGGCTCACTCGGGTCCATAAACTTTTAGATTTAATTACAAGCATTAGTTTTTAGGTCTTAGTAGTAGGTTCATTTAATTTTAATTATTACATAATTAACTATTAGAGTTTAAAATGTTGTGGGTTTTTAAATGAGTAGGGCTTGAAATGCAAACTTTGAAATCATAATTTTGGACAAGAATTGATTAAAGTAATATAAAGTTGAAACCCTTTTTGTTCCTTCTGTGCTCAGGATCACAGTTGTACAGAAGTAAGAGATTCATTACTCTTCTAACTCCTGTTGGCTGTGCTCATTGAATGATATTCTGAATGTCTGAGCTGGATTCTAATCTAGCAGA
This sequence comes from Tetrax tetrax, assembly GCA_009806455.1. Taxonomy (NCBI): domain Eukaryota; kingdom Metazoa; phylum Chordata; class Aves; order Otidiformes; family Otididae; genus Tetrax; species Tetrax tetrax. Next base: position 380,559 of record WHYT01017644.1, read on the forward strand.
CAAATCATCAGTGCAAGAGTAACCATATTTTAATTACAGGCCTCAAATGTGCACATTTATGCAATATTTTAGTCTAGAATGACATTCTTGTAGGAACTAATGGAAGAGCCAGAAGTAGCACATCCAGACTCCTATCAGACAAAGATGTAACAAAAAGCAACTGGAAGAAAATGATGGCACTAATTTCAAGAGAAAAAAAAAATTCTCTTTCTCACAAGCCCACATGTGTTTCAAGCATTTTAACATTATTATTTTCTGGACATTTTAACTCTTTATGTTAATTTTAGAACTCAGTGAGGGCCACTTAAGACATTCACAGTGTCATTTCTGTAATAGAAGAGAATATGAAAGTGATCACTAAGCCACAAATGGCTACTAAAAGGATGATTATGGAAAGTAAGAAGTAAATTCTGAAAAGAATTCTAAATACCCTTCAAAGTAGATTATTTAAATGGTACCGTTCGACTAAGTGAACTATTTATTCAAGGTAGTCTTAATTTTATGTAGTTTATTTTAATTCAAAATTGATGAATACACTTTCAATACAAATCTCCCACATTCTTTTCTAACCTTCTTTTGTTTAAAACAATACGTATGTAGCAATATCAGCCATACTAATTGGTTAAATATTGTGTTCTGATGCTTTGATGCTCTAAGACATTAAATAATGCTAACTTTTTTTTTTTAATAAAACATTGCTTCATTGTCTGGTTTGCATTTGAAAGTAGGAAATGAGAAAGAAAATCTTGTTTCTTTGCCTATAACTACATATACTTTATGCTGAGTGTTACTCTTTAGGACAGGATAACCAAATCATGAAATATTTCTGTAGTTGAGTTACTGAAGACTGATGTTTCAGGTTTGGATTTGTCTTATGCCTTCTTCCCTGTGAGGGAAAGTTACATCTTACACTAGAAATGGCAGTGCTGCATGCTGAGGAGGTTAAGCATCCCTTCAGCTTCGTGAACACTGAAGTAATGAAATGGGTGATAGAACCGAAAGTCAGAAATAGCTCTCTATTCAAGCAAAACTGCTGCCAAGAGATTATGACTTGAGATGCAAAGAAAGGCTCTAGCATATAGCTTTGTCCATGGCTGTAGAAATCCAGATGCTGCTATCTAAGCAGCTGTGTCAGAAAAAGACAGTTGTCTGAAATCCAGTCAACATGAGAAATGTTAAAACCCCTTTCAGAGGTCAATCTTTAAACTCCTACTGATCCAACTTATCTTATTAATATCAAAGATGAGGAATCATAGAATCATAGAACAGTTAGGGTTGGAAGGGACATTTAAAGGCCATCTTGTCCATCCCCCCTGAGAGAAACAGGGACATCTGCAACTAGATCAGGTTGCTCAGAGCCCTGTCCAGCCTGGCCTTGAATGTTTCCAGGGATGGGGCATCTACTACGTCTCTGGGCAACCTGTGCCAGTGTTTTACCACCCTCATTGTAAAAGGTTTTTTCCTAATATCTAATCTAAATCTACCTCCCTCTATTTTGAAACCATTACCTCTTGTCTTATCACAACAGGCCCCATCTTTCTTGTGGGCCACCTTTAGGCACTGGAAGACCGCTATAAGTTCTCCCTAGAGCCTTCTCTTCTCCAGGCTGAACAGCCACAACTCTCTCAGCCTGTCCTCATAGGAGAGGTGTGTCAGCCCTCTGATCATCTTTGTAGCCCTCTGCTGGACTTACTCGAACAGGTCCACATCCTTATGTTGGGGGCTCCAGAGGTGGACTCAGTAGTCCAGGTGGGGTCTCACAAGGGGGTGAGCCCCAAAGAGCACCACCAAAGACCAGCTCCAGCAGCAGGTGGGGAGTTTGTCTGGGGCGGCACACCTGTCAAAGCGTTAATGCAGGTGTCCTAAGGCAAGCTCAGGGAGGACGGAAACTTCCCACAGAGCAGAAGGGCAAAAGCTCACTTGATCTTGATTTTTAGGAAATCAAAATATATCACTGCTGCTTTGAGAGTAATGAAACAACATCAGGCATTAATAAGTCTGGGAAATGCAAACCAGGAAATGTTGTTCCTTAGAAGTATGTGAGATTTTTCTTAAGAGTTCAAGATGTATTAATATCTCTGTACAAGTGATGAGTAAAATTTAATCTTTGATCATACTGTATAAAATTCTGGCCTACTCTGTAGTCCTTACTAGCCATGGGCCATTTTGACTTCAGTGTTCATTATCTATTAAGTTAAACCTCCTATTTTTAATGTATGTCATGCATATGCTGCTGTAGTACACTGAACTGCATGAAATCACACTGCATCACAGTTTATGTTAATATTTGTACAGAACCCCTTACTCTAAAGTAACAGCAGGTACTATATTAAAATATTTAACAAAAATTACAAAGAATGCAATTCCAAGAGAACTTTACTAAGATATCTTCATTTTGGAATAGAAAAATGTCCTCAAGATGAGCAATGTGGTTCAACCTTCTAGCTAACAACATTTATGCCAGTTGCTGCAGGTGGCAATAGTGGCTTATTCTATGTTGTAATGTAGCTGTATGCGAGTAGGGACTACTTTGTAATCATAGGCTGAATTAAATGAGTTGAGGTTTTTTTTTTTCCCTACAAATCAATCAAATTGTAGCATAGCAGACTCATAGTTCAGTACTGAGGTGATCTGGTTAGGAGACTTTGTCCTTTACACAGAAGATATGCTTTTAAATCTATTAAAAAAAAAAAAAAAGTTTAGGGTCATAAAATAAAATAAATTATTCTTATTGAGAGAATGTCATTACAGTACATCATGTTGATAAGATTCAATGACGTGAGAGATCTTTTGTAGACATTATGAGCAAAATGTGTGAAGTGCTTATCTGGTGATAAGTGTCTTGGAAGAAATTGTACTTGTGGAGAAAGTTTTTTTAAGGAAGACAGGTAGGTAGATAGATGTGCGCATTCATAGTCACTTTAATTTCTTTTTCTACCATTTTATTTACTCTCCTAGCTGTAAACAGGTGAAAGGTGCAGTATCCTAATTCTCACAAATACAGTGCAGCTCTGGTAGATGTATACATTTGTCCGTATGTATATTAATGTTGGCTTAAGAAAACAAGAGTGAAAAAACTAAAAGAGTAGATTACATTTACCAGGGGAGAACTGATTAAACTTACCATTTAGTGTATCACTATCAGTTGGATGGAAAAAAGCCCCCACCTATTCTATGATAGATCTTTCCAAGATCTGTAGGGTGTATCCTAAATCACAGTAAGTAAAGACTGCAGCATCACTCCATCATTGTTGTGGTATCCTGCTACTTTCAAGTTATTTTATCCTTTGATTTCTGTGGTTTTTATAAAAAAAAAAAAAGTAATGGGATGGAGAATCAGGTGCAATATCTCTTATGATTTCTTTTATGGGTTTTATACCATCAAACAGAATTCTACAACGAACATTAAAGTATTATTCCCTACTAGGCTTTGTGGATAACTTTTGACATTTTATAGAAAGGATTAAATTTTCTGAGCACCTTTTGTAACCAATAAATTCAGTAAGTATACTCCATAATGGTAGCAATGGGCAAATAGTTTTGTCAATATTTATTTAAATGCTAGATGATCTCACTGCTTCTCTGAGTGACTACTGCAAGAACTCTCTTAAGAAATCCATATCATCAAGTAAAATTTTCAGCTTATTAAGGCTAATGGAAGAATTCTTCAGGAGCAGTGAGGGCAGGCAGTGGGGGGAGGCAAACACTCCTCAGGCCAGAGGGATGGAGTGTGGTTTCATTTAAACACAAGTGTAGTTTAGCTAAGGTGGGAAGGAAGATGCATCTCGCACCTCACGGGAGCCACAGCCAAATTTGGCCTGTATATACCCTTAGGGAAGTGGTCTTCTCTGCATACAGCCCTGTATGAGCTTTAAATAATGGACAAGGAAAGTACTGCTTATTCTTCAGCCCCTACAAAACCAAAATTTAATTTCCTTAACAATCTATCATAAAAGGTTATGGGAGAGAGAGGTGAATATGGAATGAATGCTTAAAGCACGGAGCCATAGCAACTGCACCTAAACCTGATCCAGATTTGAATACAGATTACTGTAAATCAGTGCCTGGCAGACAGGCCACACAAGTAAAAAGAGATCATTTTTATTTTAAACATTTTCTATTAATTTGCTTGACTCTTGGAGGCTGAGTTATTATCTTTTAACTTTGGGTTAATAGTATTGCATACTATTCTAGTTTTGTAGTTAACATATCCACCATACTTTGTGGATAGACTCAAGTAACAATTGCTTTAGGCTATTTTATTTTTTAAACATTTACAATAATAACAATTTTTAAAATCCCAACTCTAAACCTTTTCCATGAAGCTTTTTATCTGGTATATCACAGATACAGAGCCAGAACTGATGTATTATAGATGCGAACTGTTAAACTTAGGAGTTCTAGTAGCAGTTTCAACTGACTTACATTTACATTATTTTTTATTCAGTTGCTGCCTTTTTTATCCTTGTAGCTACCAGAGTTCTGAAGTGTTACTCCTAGACAGGTGAGAATCCACATGTCAGGAGATGTGATGGCAGTACGCGGCTTGGCAGATCAGAAGATGTGATAAGAAAGGGCTGCATAATGCTAACCTGATATGTTGGATATGCACTGCAGGTAGGAATCTGTGAACTTTGAGTCTGCCAGAGTAGCCCAGCTGCAGCACTGTGACCCTGCATTCATGCCATGACAGAAACTGGTCAGTACCATGAGCTCATGGATAACAGAAGAGGGTAACTAGTAGTGACTAGCTGGAAGATACACAGAGGAGGACTCTAACACAACCTGCCACAGTTGTAAAAAGTATCTTTATGTGTAAGGTGGTAGTTAGCAATATGATTCTAGTCTTGACAGGTTTGTGTTAAATGATCTTTGCAGCTTTGTCAGAGTGGGTCTTGCTAGGTAGTGGTTTTTTTTGGTGAAGTCCTGTCTGATCATTTCCACCAACACAGGGCAGAGCAAATGTAGGAGATTGGTTTCCGAGCTTCCCCCCCCAGGTTATTGTATTTCTCACTTCCTATTGGCTTTCCACCTTCTCTTTGATTCTCAGTATATGTGCAGTCCCTCACACATGTGCAAATATACATACACACAACTTTTATCATTCATTGTTTCAGCCCACTGCCTTTGAAATCCATTTCCAGGAAACCCCTGAAACCATTGCATGACTTAATTTGGTAGCTTCTTTTGTTACTAGTCACTTGTTTTCATCTGGAAACACATTCATCACCCCGAAGCAGGTTTGTGATGGACTATGGAAATTAGTAGTTTGCAAAAGATCACGCATGTAATATGGATCATATAATAATTTTTTGCTTTAGAAGTCTATTACTGAAGGTAAAATAACATTTCTCATCCTTCTTTCTTGCGTAAGTCATGGGCTTTATTAAGGATAATCACTTCAATAAAAACAGAACTTTTAGCCAGTGCTGCTGGACTGCTCTTCATTAAAGTAAATTGAAAGCTTATGTTTATTGGATATACAGAGCCTGTGAAAATTGCATGATGAGATTAGTTACATCAGCAATGCAGAAGTTTGAATATATATAGGAGTACTCCCTAAATCAAATTCCCACTCCCAATGCCATCAAGGACTTAGTTTAAGAAGTTACTACATGGGATTAAAAAAAAATATCCCCAAACCAACCAAAAAAACAACCAAACTCCTTTGATCAAGCCATCTCTTGAAATTCTTGGGAGGAATGCACAAATTTTAACTGTTATTGCTATATTATAGAGCATACCCGAGTTTTTAGCAACTGTAAAGTTTCTTGCTGCAGCTGAAATAATTCACTGTCATTCTGCTTTACATTTAGTAAGGACAAGGCATACTATTCAATGGAAGAAAATCTTGCCAAAATACTTGAAGTATACAGCAGAATGTCAGAGATGTATTACTGCATGTGGTACTAGGATAGTAAATATGAACTTAACCCTGATACACAATTCACAAAGTTTTGAAGTGATTTTTCCATTGTTTTATTCACGTTTATTCCCGATTTGGACTTCTTGCCAGTCCTTCATACTGTTACTAAAATTGTGGGAAGTTCTTTCCCACAATAAACATCTTAACTGTTAATAGAATTTTTTTTTTTTTATTTCTACAGCAACTTCTATCCGAAGATTTCTAAAGATTTTTAAGGAAAAATGTAAATTCCAAACAAGAGGATTTAAAATATTCAGAAAACAAGCAGGAAAGATAAAATGTGTCTTTTTTTTTTCCTTTGTGGGACAGTTGAGTAACTAGGTGAAACATAAAGTACCAAGACAAAAACAGTTTCACTGAAACCAGTTCTGTTCTGTGAAGATACTGGTACTGTCAAAACTAAGCAACTGCCCTGCCCCTGATAATTTCAGAAGTCATAATTCAGAAAATGCCCTTATCATGGTCAAGACAAATGTAATTGAGCAGTCTCATATGCAGTCGACTGTATACTTAGAAGTAAGAGTGAATTATTTTTTATAAAAGTCATATTATCTCCTCAAAACAGTGGTATTTTTTTTATCTTTCCTTTTTTTTTTTTATCCTTAATTTTTTACCTTTTCTCTCCTTTTTTCTGTCTTTTATTTTCTTTTTTTTTTTCTAAATCACAGTGCATATTATGTAGTAAATTTAAAAACTGAGCAAAGTTTTAAACAGAAGATTAAAAACCATGAATAAGGACCAAGAACCAAGAGTCATTGTTCAAATGAGTGCAGATACTAGACTATTAAGATCGTCATGGCACAATAAGAAAAACCTGGAATACTTGCTATAGAAATCCTACTCAAAATCCAAATTTATTAGGTCAGTTTTCATTTGCTGAGGCAAAACCAGGAGTATAGCAATTATTTTTTGATTGTGCAGATTGATTAGGACAATCACCCAAATATGAAAATTAAGGAAACTTTGATTAGCACAGGAGCTTAATTTTTCTAACTGTTGCATATCAAAGTACTTGGAAGAGATGTTATCTGAGTGGTTTAAGAAATTGATGAGCTTTGCATCTGTAGCAAATATTTTTAAACTTTAACGTAGGTGATAGATGTTTTATGTATGCTTGTTGCAAACATGAACACTACTAATTGGAAACTTTGGCAGAGCTGTTTGTATCCCTAGCTCAGAAAAGGACAGCAGACTAACTGCGCAAACCTATAATATACCAGTATTTCTTGCTAGATGCCCTAGCAGATGGAAAGATTGATGACTTACTGTTTAACACAGTATTAAGCAGTTTGACAATTTAACTGTTTTTAGTTATTACCATAATTGTATTTTCCATCAACCTGTATACTCACCTGTTCCATAGACTTGTTTAGTTTCCAGACACATACCTTAGACTATAACAGTAAGCAGATGGGCATCCTTGTCTTTGTGCTAGTCTGAACAAAGGCTGTGTGCCTAATTAATTTTTCATGAACTCTCTTTTTGTCCAGTTCTATTCAGGGCATCAGCATTTGATTGTTGCAGTTCACATCCAGAAGTACAGATGATGATTGTAAAGAATGTAATAGCACTTTGGGAGTCAGTGCCTATCAGGTTATGTGACTGTATTACTGTTAATCACACAAGGAAGTGCTATTTATCTCTCTAAGTATCTGGATATCCACAACCTGTGCACACACTTGGAAACAAAGGAAAAAGTAGTAGGATTCAGGGTTATTGCCTGTTTTTGCTATGGACTTTGGCTAATATCATGCTAATGCTAGAAGTGGCTATCTGAAGAATGAGTTAGGTGCGATTTGGGTAGGGCTGGTGTTTTTTTTTTTTAATAGTGAAGATGGTGACCTTTTTTTGCAACTGTTATGAGGCAAAGGTATTTGTGAGTATTTCCAGTCTGTTGCTGGCTATTAGCAAGAGTATCAGATGAGCTATTTAAGAAAACAAAGGACAGTGTTACAAGACCACTCAGCTCTCTGCCAAAGTTTATGGAGCTCTAAAGCAGGCTCCTTCTGCTTCTACATCCACACTGAACCACTAAGGAAAACGATTACAAATTTTCCACAACTGTGATTTTTTTTTCCTCAGGATATCATAGAATCATGGAATGGTTTGAGTTGAAAAGGACCTTAAAGATCATCTAGTTCCAACCTCCTGCCATGGGCAGGGACACCTTCCACTAGAACAGGTTGCTGAAAGCCCCATCCAAGCTGACCTTGAACACTTGCAGGGATGGGATATCCACGACTTCTCTGTGCAACCTATTCCAGTGCCTCTCCACCATCATAGTGAAAAATTTCTTCCTTATATCTAATCTAAATCTATCCCCTTCCATTGTCACTTGAGTTCCATGCACAGCAACGGATTCTTCTCTTGATCTAAATAAAATCATAGAATCACAGAATCATATAAAGTTTTGAATCGGAAGTGACCTCTTAAAGCCATCTAGTCCAATCCCCCTGCAAGGAGCAGGGACATCTCCAACTAGATCAGGTTGCGCAGAGCCTCGTCCAACTTGGCTTTGAATGTTTCCAGGGATGGGGCATGTACCACCTCTCTGGGCAATCTCTTCCAGTTTTCGCCACTCTCATTGTAGAATTTTTTTTTTCTTATATCCGGTCTGAATCTACCTCCTTCTATTTTAAAACCATTACTCCTTGTCCTATCATAATAGACCCTGCTAAAGAGTTTCTACCCATCTTTCCTGTAGGCCCCCTTTAGGTACTGAAAGGCTGTTATAAAGTCTCCTTCTCTTCTCGAGGCTGAACAACTCTAACTCTCTCAGCCTTTCTTCATAGGAGAGGTGCTCCAAGGTCATACAATACAGCCCATCTCAAGCAGTAGCCACAGAAACGAAACAGAGCAGCAAGCAAAGGAGCAAGAGAGACAGCCATGCCCAGTCCTGGGCCAACCCCCACTTATATACTAAGCATTTTCGTTATGGCATGAAATACTCTCTTTGGCCAGTTTTGGTCAACTGTTCTGGTTATATCCCTCCCAGCTTCCTGCACCTGCACATTAGCGAGCCCGGGAAAGCTGGACAGTGTCCTTGTTCTCATTAGCAACAACTCATAACATCAGTGTGTTTATCAACATTTTTCACATCCAAAATCCAAAACATAGCGACTACTGAGAGTAAAATTAACTCCATCCCTGACAAAACCAGGAGAGAGACTCTTTTTTGACATTAATGGAGCTGAATTCGCTCTTCAACTGGACATGAATTATATGGTTAGGACTTCTTTCTTTCACCTATCACTGTTATGAAACTATCCCTGAACTGTGAGTGTTTAAATTTTTAAAACCCACACATTTGAGTTTTAAGCTACATCATCTTTTAAGCACCCTCGTCCCTTCTTCTCTTCATATAAGCTGCAGAGTGCACATGTGACTAAAGTTTAAGCTCTAACCTCCTTTCCTCTCATCTAGGGCATGGATTAAGCTGTGTAATGGTTGAGTTGGGAAAGTCTTACAAGTGGATGAGCTGTCATGCAAACTGGAGGTCCTAACTCTAATTTTGGTCCATCTCATGATGGATGAGATAGGAAGGATGATGGACATTAAAAAATTAAATAAAAAAGGGGATGTGGGATTCTTGTGAGAGAACATGGCAGATGGTGTTTGCCAGAAGAGTTCACTTCTGAAAGGTCTTGAAGCATCTCTGAAAAAGAGAATGGCAAGCTTGTGGTATATATCAGATGAATGAATTTTTCTGGTAGGCTAACCAGAATCTGTATCTTGTCTGAATTAATTCAGTCTCCATTTATGGCAAATGTTTGTTGCCCTTCAGAGGAATTTATAATTGCCACAGCTAGTTCATGCAGTTGACGAGTGGATGTACCATGCCTTGCATTTCAAACATAATAACAGTCTTTCAGGAGAACTATTTTGGGAGCAGGTGAATTTGCATACCGATAACAAGAAAGGAAATTGCATGCACCATTGAGACACAGGAAAGTAGAAAGAAACAAAATTGATAAAGGGAGCAAAATAGTCTTGCTGTCTGGTTTGTTCCCAGCTATAATGATACAGAAGGTCTGACAATGAGGCCTACCCCTATGTCAGACAGCGTTCGCTCAGTACCTTCATCCTGTTAGTACTCACGATGACTTGAAATGGACTTTTATGTGCTTTCAAAAGGGACTCAGGCTATGCTGTTTTACCATGCATCAGTACCATTTATAAAAGAAAGATTATACCCCGAGTGTGCATTATTTTCTCTGCTATTATTTCCATACTGCTTTAGACAGGGCGATAGTTTCTGTAATCCCAAGAAGTAGGAAGGACTCAAACACTATAGCTTTGTAAAATGTAAAGGCAAAGCTTTGGTGTTAACCTTTGCTGAAGTGGATAGTTTTAACTTATGCTAAAATAAATAGCTTTGCTTCCTTGTTCTTATCCTTTTGCCTGTGTAATGTTGAGTTTCAAACATATTGTAGAGAATTTCAGTGTCTTGGAAGAAAAGAGATTATTTGTGTTAGAGGTGATCAGGTAGTTTACAGCCTAACTTTACTACAGCAGTCTTCTTTTTAGCTTCTCCTTGTATTGCACTCTTCTGATGTTTGGCTCTTTTCCCATGTCCTTTCAGTGTTTGGGACACACTCATTTTGAGTATCCACTCAGTGCCAAATTTTGTAAAGTTTACTTCACCAATTACATTCACTCTTACTTGTTCTCAGTTTGCTTTCCTAGCTTCCAGCTGTGTTCACAGTCATCCTTCTTTCTTAGTCCAAGCAATTACCTCGTATGCGAGCCCTTTTAGCCTTTTGTTTGTTAGGAGGAGGAATTGATAAAATTAATCAGATACAAAGTTTGGTGCAGTTTTGTTTATTGGTCAAGTGCATGCATAAAATCTTGTATATATGACATTTAGAGGAACAATCAGGTGACAGTATTTATTATCAGAAATACCCAGCCAGACTCTCTAATGTTAGTTGCATCCAAAAGTCTGTCTGTCTACCTCCAGTAAAGAACCTAGTTCCCTGGCTAAGGTTTATGACTTTGGCTGAGCTCTGGGGGCTGCTGCAGTGGTCAGTAGCTTCTACTGTGCCCAACTGTTCCTCTGAATAAAGGGGCTTTAAAGTAGGAGCATTAGCCTGAAAAAGTTGTGCTCAACTGCCTCATCCATTTCGACACTTCAGTGATCATCAGTGAGAGACTTGCTTCATGCTAGCCATTAAAGCTTTTCCAGTATTCTGCCATCACATTCAAATAAGTCTCTTGCTAGACAGCTGTTAATGAACTATGACTTCAGACATAGTTCAGTGTAGGTATGGTCAGCTGACGAAAGTTACAGATTCCTCTCTCCATCTGGTTTCTCTCTTTGCTGGAGTGGGATATACTTATAATAGGTTCTCCTAGGGATTCAGTCTAGTGTATTTACTGGCAAATGTGCTGTTTATATTTCAGAAGTAGTTAAAAACTGGCAAGCGGAATTCCCTTGGATCCATTTCAAGAAAGAATACCTTTTGTCTGTAGCCTGGCAAGTTAAGTTTTATTACCCAACTGAAGATGTTCTGAAACTTCCTATAAATGATACATTATTGAATATGGGCAGATTAGAGAAGAAAGATGATTAGTCAGTAAGCTTCTGTTTGAGGAACTTGAGGTAAAAGAAAAAAAAACCCTTTTTCTAAAAAGATAACAGAAAAGAATATAAAATTGCAGGCATGTAAATATAACATGTCTATATATGTGTCTGCATATATTAAAGTGTTTCTCTGTCTCACAGAATGAAAATAAATATTGTATCTTTCATCTGTAATCAGACAATTGAATTAGAGTAGCATGATCAAAAGGTGGTAAAGGTCTGTCAGCACACCTAGATGACTGTTTGTCAAGGAGTTTCCTCTTTGGTATACACGCCTGTCTTCTCTTGTTTAATTTTCACTGTGCTAGGCCAGCAGGTCAAGTAATTTATTTTTCAGATTTCAGTGTCTGTAATCCTACTGAGTACCTAGCCAAAATTTTCTGTTTCTGTATTTCCTGTTCCTACTGTTGTAGTTTTTGTCCCCCTGTCCATTAAGCATTGGCTTGATATCATGAGATCAGAACCTCTGTAATTGTTTGAGAGTGAAAAGTTAATCAGTCTTACCGTTGCGGAGAAAAGCTTGTCATTGTGATCAGCATGTAATAATTGCTACCCTTTCATCTGAACTCTGGCTGCTGATTCCTGATCACACCCCCACTGTTATGTTATGGGCTGATTTGTGGTGCTGTAGGCAGACATGTTAATAAGGTCAAGACTGGTATCAGTGGGAATCCGTTGCACAAAATACTCCACAATTTCATAAAAAGCTGGATATTTCCTGGATATAGCAGAATAACAGCAAGTTTTCCATCAGGCCAGCAGGTAGGACTCTTACTGGCCTTTTGGAAGCCTGAGCGATTACATGAAAGTGATCAGCTGCTGTGCAACGTAAGTATAATGCAAGAACCTTCAAACTGACTGAGACCAAACTTCTCTCTAGCCCAGGATCCTTCCCTTGGTAGTGGCCAAAAAAGAAGTGTGTGAAAAAATTGCAAGGAAAGGGTCAGCTGAAACTGATAGTTTGAGAAGACTCTTTCAGCCACCAACAAGCCAGGGCAGCTCAGGGATTTCTGCTCTTGGGCAATTTAGAAACTTTCAGTCTTCTGGGGATGTTGATTGCAGTAACTTGGAACTGGTCAAACATCTTGATTTCAAAATCTCAGTGAAAATATCAATTGATGCTTTAATTTATAGAAAATGTCAGAAACAAAAAAAATATTAGCAATTTCACCTTGAGTTTCTAACACCCAAGGCTTCAGCACTTTGGGGCTAGATAAAAGTCATTCTGACAAGGAAGTATATGAAGATTTAACATACAAATAAAAGGGAATAAAGTATCCACTGACTATTTTGTTGATTGTATCTTTACTTTTTTTTTTTTTCTTTTTTTTTTTTTTAACTAGGAAACAAGGAATAAGGTCTGGAAAGCTAATTAGGAGGGAAAAAAAATGTAGAGACAGAAATACAGACCAAAAGACTTACGTTATATTTGATTGTTTTATTGGAGGTGTTAGGTTGGGGAAGTATCTTTGATATTACAGAAAATTGAGTCATAGGTGAAAGTAGTGCAGGATTAGTTTTATAAAAGCCTGTTATCTTTAATGGGACTGTTTGTACCTACAGAACTGAATTTCCAAAAAAAAATCTTTGCTTTCAATAGGCATTTAAAGACACAAAAGATGCAAATTCTGCAAATTTATTTTTTAAAAAAGTTCACTAATGTTACTGTGGATAGATATGAATTACTGAGGCCATTGTGTAGATTGTAAGAAAATATTCCTATGGTAGGTAAAGTATAATAGATTCCAGTTCTCTAGGAGAATTTAATGGAATTTGTCATGAAATTCCATTTTTGAAATTACTATTTTATGTTGCTTACAATGATATCTTACCTAGCCGTCAAATTTGGTTTTGACTCAGAATAGATTCCAGCTAATTCTTACATAATTTCCTAAATTATGTTTTCATGAAGCATACCATAGCTTCAAGATTAGAACTATTTTTTTTTTAAATTGTGGTGAAATTTTTATTGAGTTAGTAGTTGATCCTTTTCCTTTTCTCAAAATAAAAGAAAAAAAGAAAACAGTAGTATTTTCACCCCTTTTAATTGTGTCTGGTGAAGGTAACTTACAAATAATAATTAAAAAAAAATAATGTAATCGCTTGTAAAGTTCTATACTTTTCTCCTTTGGAATAATTGTACAAACAGGAAGTACATTTTTTCCAGATATCTTTTCTGTAATATTACTAATTTTTTCTGTCAAAGTTTTTTGTTGTGGTTTTTTTTTTTTTCCTTGCAATATAAATTGAAGCTTATAGAAACAGAATTTGTTTCCCAGATGTGGTACCCTTCCAAAACATGTAAGGAAAATCCTGAGTTAGGAAGCTTGGGGATAACTTCCTGATTTGATTAAGGGAAAAGTTTATTTGGCACAAAACCATCCTCCCATACCAGTTACACACTTGCAAATGGAGCTGGCTGCTTGGCTATTATGTCCTAGTTTGGACACAGTGTAGTTCTAAGGTCATAGTTTTACCCTTATGAGCTGCTTTTTCAAAAATGCTGGAACAGTATTGGCAAACAGTGCAAAGCCACTGTTGATTTAGAAATCCTCGGTCAGATTTCTTCTTTTCTATTGCTAATATTAGTTTTAGTGGAACATATTAATTGAAATGTCTGCTCCTGACAAAGCAGATCACATTTTTCTGATCTGAGTTTTCATTTGTAAGATCTGGAAAGAGTAATTTTCATTGCTTCAATCGTTAAATCACAATCTTTAAGTATATTGAATCTTCTTTTTAAAAAATGCATTTATTTATGAAGATATTACTGTAGCTGTTGTGAAAGGCAATTTGATTTTGCATTACTTTCATTTTCAGTCAAAACTTGGTAGGGATTGCAGCTTGTGATATCATAGGAAACTGCATAGCTCTGCCTTTGATACCAGCGTTATACAAATGACTTCTCCTCTTGTAAAACTGTGTAGTGCAACAACTCAAAACAAGAAGAAAAAAGCTGTGATTTCTTCTTTCCTAGAGGCTTTCTATCATTTACATTCACCAGGCTGGTGTGTACCTCAAGGACTAATGATAATGAAAAATGTTGTATTAAAGAAGAGAAATCTTTCATAACTTGCATACTAACACACTGAACTCATTACAGCTTGTCTTACTACAGCATGCTCTTTTATGTCTGCCGTGATGCACTTCATTTTCAAGAGACTATGACGTGCACTGATTCTGTAAGTATTTTTTCTTTTCCTTATTTTCAAAAGCTGTCTTTGGTTGTAATAAACTACTTGCTTATGGGATACAAATTAGGCACTAGGGTTTTTTGCAGTTTCTGACCAATATCAAGATCTGAAAAATTATATTTAAAATGTATCTGGGACAAGTAATTGTTTTCCATTTTCCTAGAGCAGAGTACTTGTGATGTTGTAGCTCAGGAGCTGCTAGCAACCTCAGCATTTTTATTAAAATAGTGAGCTGTTTGTGGCAGAGGCTGTCTTTTTTACTGTGATTCATTTTTTTTTGGCAACATAGCCACGGCAACTGTATTTATGGTTTCACATTCTAGTCATTATTATGTAATGAGTAGCCAATAATAAATATACATTTTTGAAGGGTTTATAGATAAATTGTAAGAATGCATTCCAAGTTGAAATGTGTCATTTCTTGGAAGTGAAGCATTGCTTTGGGTTTGATATGTGCTATTTCTATAGATGTGGCCACAGGTCTGGGATGCACCTTCAGCATTTGCTATGAGACCTTAATTTACCATTCAGTAAGCTGTTCGGTTCTTCTGTAGTTTTCTCTGAAAAATCTCCAGTATTAGTATTCCTATCTGCATTCACTGAAAGTAGCACAATGGATAACTCTTTGCTCTCAATCTGCCTTCTATTTCACAAGCAACTCCCACTGAACTCTTGACTCAAGAAAATACATAAACATATTTGACTTTAAACCAATCTAAAAGACAGAAGAAAAATTGAAAGGTTGTAAATGAGCATATGAACCGCTGTAAGATGTCTCCAAAAACCTATTTCTGCAATGGAAGTGACCTATGTCAAAATCTTGATGAAAATGTGAAAATAGCATGCAGACAGACAAAAAATAATTGAATACTAGTTGCACTTTTCCAAAGAGCTCTGCTCCAGGAACTGTGAAAGCAAATTTCTCTGATTAAGTCATAATAAAAGTATGTTTAAGATATAAAAGCATCGCAATTTGATTGTCCTGAAGGATTTCTCTGTTAGACACACACTTTGTATTTGAGGATTTGTTTTCACATTTTGCATTGAGTATGTCCAACTTGATTCTTTATAGTTCTATAAACTCTCTGTTCTGTGCATCTTTCAAGGATAACAAAGCCTTCTCAAAAGAAACTCTGCTACTTGACATTATGCTTTAATATAATGAGATTGACCTGTTCTCAACAGAAAAGTGACTATAAAAATGATACAATGACTGTTCTGAAATGCAAAAAGAAAATTCAGAGTCAAGTTAAATAAAGGTTTAAACTATCCAAAAGCTATGTTTAGAACACTGAAAATCTGGTTTCATTTAGTGGCATCTCAAACTCTGTAAGTAAGGTAAACAGGATTTTATTTTATTCCTATAATGGAATAAGAGGCAGCCTAAGATAAACTAACAGTACATTTCAATAAACTGCATCAAAAGATACTCATCACCTGCTGCTCTCTTAGACAGCATATCCCTGAGCAATAACAGAAATTTTCAAAAGCAATTGAACAAGTCAACATAAGCTGAATGAACAGTACAATGGCAATAAATATGTTAACTTCAGTTCACCATCAAAAAGAAAAGAAGACAATCACCTACAACTCAGTAAAATCTGTAAGAACCTGCTTGCCTTTAAGATAGAAATTATACATTTCTCCTAAGTGGTTCTTTTAGCTAAAAAGAAAGGCAAAGGAAAGAGTACAGTTGAAGGAACAGAATGGGAAAAAAGAGAAAGGTCACATAGAATGAAGCTGAGAAATACTTTGGAAAGAAGTGGAAGAAAACCTCTAACAGTGCATAGTTAAACACTGATGTTGACTTCAATGTTCATGGTGGTATCACAAGTGTGTGTGTGTACAGATTACTAACAGTTCAGAAATATCTGGTGCTAGTACTATTGCACTTTTTGTGGCAATATTTTTGTGTTACTCAGCCTTGCCTCATTTTCAGACCATGCAACTGATTGTTTAGTTCTCATAGATTCGTTGTGAATCTGAAACTTGCCTCTTTTCTGTGCCCTACATCAAGACCAATCTATACTAGATGGGGCTAAACAAAAACTTGAGATAAAGAAGAAGTAAGACAAACAGCTATGGCAGCAGATATCGTTGAGTTTAGATAATGCAGTCTCTCAGTTTCAGATGGGGATTACTGGGTCTGCTATGGTTGCCTTCTCCAGTCTGGCTGCACATGGTTCATACTGGCTTGCAAAAAAAAATCACTGTCCCTTGCATGTCCGTGTTTAAGATAAACTAAAATTTATGTTTCTTTGCCTTAAAATGCTCTGATACATACTCTGGCAGCTCAGAAGCCGAACAATTAACAAAAAAGACATCTTTGTTTCATGCTTGAGAGGGAAAAATGCAGCCCCAAGCCACTCCAAGCTTTACCTTGCCTTTGTGAAGGTGGGTTAAATTGCACCTAGTCAGCTATTGATCCCAAAGCTACAGTAACTTAGTCAGCATGTGTAACCTTAGCTTTCATTTTTAAAATGTCAAATTAAGCCAGTGACAGAGCTTAGGATCCTACCATTCTGAAATCTCTCCCTATTAATTATACCTTATATGTGTCAGTGAATATGAATGCACTGAGCACATTTTTAAGTTCCGAAAGTTTCCGTTAAAATTTCAGCTCAAACAGTCCACCAAGATAGGGATTTAATCCTTCAAACTCTGGTAATATTTGCAGGTCTAGGTCCTCGACTGACTTCTTTTTTTACTTTATGGAAATTTAATGCAAATTTTATTTCAATTCAAGTGCTGCATGCCAGTGACACATCAGAAATAGTTATGATTTTTCTTTTCTTTAAGAAATAGAAAAATCAGAATCTGAATTTAAATGAAAATGTTAAATAAACATACTGAACCAATCCTAAGTATTTCTTAATGGGAAATTAGAGCATGAAATGATATCTTCATGTAAATGTAAATTTTAGCTTTATGTTAATGAAAAATAAGGTTTTAACTGTGTAAAAGCTTGTCTGAGCTTAGTATGAATCCAGTAAGGATCTTTTAAACAAATATAAAGCTTTGGTGAAATATCTTTCACTCTAAAAAGTCATAGTAGAAGAACCACACTGAAATGCACTAGACTATGTTTTACTATGTCCTTCGCTCTTTATTATAAACAGGTGTTTATATCCAATCCAACTGAGATAGATGAAAGTACTATTGTTAAAAAGCAAAAAGAGCAGTTAAGATACAGTCAATCCCTTGGAGAAAAAAAAAAACAAAACAACCAAACCCAACACTGTAGAAGTTTTTTAACTTTGCTGTTATTAATGTGTGAGGTGACTGAATCAAGCTAGGATACAGAAATGTTCCATTCTTTTGTGTCCCATAAAGGCAAATGGAGACATTTTCTCCAAATAGCTTTGCTGTATGGGAGAACACTCAAAAAAAAAAAAAAAAAAAAAAAAAAAAAAAAAGGGAGCATTGCAGAGGAATGAAAGTGGTTGAATTCAGTAGGATAAAGTGGAATCTTTTGGGATTATCAGAAACAACAACAGGAGGATTTAAAATGAAACTGGGAAAAATGGTCTAAACTAACTCCAGCTTACTTGCTGGAGTAAGCCAAGACAGAAGCTATATCTTCAAAGTAATCATAGTTTCTTAACTGGAAATACTGCGTAACTCAAAAGCTCAAAAAAAAACCTCAACCAAAAAAATAGTAATCTAAAAATACTACTGTAAGACATAATATTTTTGTTACTCTTTTAATATTCCTTTCTATACAATAACTGTAGAATTATATTTTCTTTTTTGTTCCTCTCCTTGAACTTAAGGATTAGAAACTTGAATTTATTTTTTAAAGAAAGTTATATTTTAATGTAATACTGGAATTGGTACGTAAGAAAAATTAAAAGCATGCAGGCAGAGATAGGGACTAGGGAAAAAGAACAGCTAATTGTATCAATTCATGTTGCAAACTTGCAACAAAATGGACATAACTGTGGTCCCACTGGCCTTGTTCCAGTTATTCCCTCATTTTGAATTAATTTTCAACCATTTAGAGAGACTTCAAAATTGCAAATGCAGTAGAGCATAATGGGGACATTATCTGAAACAAAAAAGAAAAACCTAGATTATATGTTGGTAAGCCAGTATAAAGTGTATATGTTGCCACATGTCTGGTCCCAATCAGGGCTGATCTACGACACCACAAAAGAAAAGATATTCTCTGGTTCAAGTTTACACAAAATCTGGTATAGAGGGATTGCATTAGCAGATAGTGATTCACAGATTTGCACAGATTATAGGATCATAGAATATCTCAAGTTGAAAGGGACCCATAAGGATCATTGAGTCCTACTCCTTGCTTCTTGCAGGACTACCTAAATCTAAACCATATGACTAAGAACATCATCCACATGCTCTTTGAACTCTGACAGGCTTGGTGCCATGACCACTTCCCTGGGCAGCCTGTTCCAGTGACTCGCCGCCTTCTCAGTGAAGAACTTTTTCCTGATGTCCAGTTTGAACTTCCCCTGACGCAACTTCATTCCATTTCCTCGTGTGCTATTGCTGGTCACCATAGAGAGGAGATTAGCACCTCTCCCTCTGCTGCCTCCCTTGAAGTAGCAGACTGTGATGAGGTCACCCTTTAGCCTTTTCTTCTCCAAGTTGAACAAACCAAGTGACTTCAGTCACTGCTTTTAAGTTTTGCTTTTGAGACCTTTCACCATCTTGGTTGCCCTCCTCTGGACACAGTCTAATAGTTTGATGTCCTTCTTATATTGAGGCCCTCAAAACTGTATACCGTACTCAAAGTGGGGCCACACCTGTGCAGTGTAGAGTGGGACATTGTTGTGGTTTTGCTTAGTGAGGGGGGCCTAAGGTGGTAGCTTCTGTAGGAAACTGCTAGAAGTCGCTCCCCTTTGTTTAGTGGACTCGACAGGGCCTAGGGCGGACCCACTGCTGGCCAAGGCCAAGCCGATTGGGAGCAGAATGTCCCGTGATAGCGCCTCTGCGATAACGTATTTAAGAAAGGGAAAACAGAAAAAAAAGAGAAGAGAAGATGTGACGAAGCTGAGCAAGGGCAGAGGCCCAGAGGGGGAGGCGCAGGCCTCCGGGGCCTTGTAGGCCTCACCCTCTGGCCTCTAGCCAGGCGGCCGACTGGGCCCAACTCAGCCCAGTCTGGCTGCAAGAGGTGGAGAGGAGAGAAGATGGCATGAATAAGGTGAAGAGATCCTGAGAGGCTTTTTGAGGTTTCTGCCAGCCCGTTGTGAAGAATGAACTTTTGTGAGAGAAACAGCTGCAAGCACCAAGGTCAGTGAAGGAGGGGGAGGAGTAATGTGGCTCCTGGCCAAGATTCCCCTGCAGCCTGTGGTGATGACCATGGTGGAGCAGGTTGTCCCCCTGCAGCCCATGGAGGTAATAAATGAATAGTTTTTCCCCAAGTCGAGTCTGTTTTTGCCCGTGATGGTAAGGATTTCTCCCTGTCCTTATCTCAAACCTCGAGTCGTTTTTCTTAAATTATCTCTCTTTTCTTATATTATCTCCCCCTGTTTTCTCGGAGGGTGGGGGGAGTGAGAGAGAGACTGCGTAGTCTGGTCCGGATTGGGGCTAAACTACGACAGACATCCCCTCCCTCGACTGGCTAGCTATCCTGTGCTTGATGCACCCCAGGACATGGTTGGCCCTTTTGGCTGCCAAGGCACCCTGTTGACTCATAATCAACTTGCCATCAACCCCCAGGACATTAAAGAGTGCAGGCCCTAACACTGAGCCTTGCAGAACCCCATTGGTGACTGTCCGCAATTGTTCAGCTAACATACTATGGACTTGTCTAGCTGTGTGCTGGATGTTTTGTCCAGAAGGATACTGTGAGAGACAGTATCAAAAGCTTTGCTAAAATCCTAAACCACCATATCTACTGGCTTCCCTTGGTCAACTAGATGGGTGACCTTATCATAAACGGAAGTTAAGCTGGTTAAGGGCAGCTTTCCCCTCATGAACAACTGCTGGCTATGACAAATGACTGTGTTGTCTCTCAAGTGTTTTTCAGTAACTCCCAGAATAACCGTCTCCATAATTTCACTTGGCACTGGAGTAAGACTGACAGGCCTGTAATTACCAGGGTCTTCCTTCTTATACTTCTTGAAAATTGGGACATTTGCCAGCTTCCCGTCACTAGGACCTTTCCAGGCTCCCAAGACCATTGAAAAGTAATAGGGAGGGGTTCCAAAATAACATCAGCCAGCTCTTTCAGTACCCTGGGATGAGAGAAGAATAAGCACACAGGATGGATTTCCAAGAAGATAGTATCTATCTAAATCTTGCAGCATTCCTCCAAATAAATGATTTGGAGTACCTTTGCCATGTTAAACAATCCTGTAGTTGGCCTCATGTAACAAAAAATTATCTGTGAAATAGAAAAATCTTTAGATATTGCCAGTGATATACCACCCTAAATGGCAGCAGCGATTAACTAGCTTAATGACAAGGGGAAGTGTCAGATAAATACAGAAACAGAAAAATAAGCTGCATTGTTAATCTTCCAACCTCTCTATGAATAGATAAATAGCCTCTCTTTAATAGGAACACACAAAAATCCTCAGCGTTATGGACACCAAACAATGCTGCAAGTTTAACCAAACACTGCATTTGTGAGTATATGGTTGTTTTTTTCTCTTTGGAGCAGACATTTTTTTTTTTGTCACTGGTTAAATTTCTCCATCAGGAGAAAGTACTTGTTAACATGACATCAGTGCTGGCTCAGAGCACTAACAAAGTTAAGAGTGAGCAACAATGAAATAAGCCATGCTTGTTTTAATCAAATTCTGGAAGACAATGTTTGAAGTACTTCAACTCTGTGTACAATAAACTTTTTAGTGTTTTTGTTTTGTACAGTTTTAAGGAGACAATACCAGTTCGAGGAGGAAGACACGTGTTTTGGAGTGGTTGAATCAGTTTGGGGTGTGTTTTTTTTTCTTCTTAAACGAGTATGTATTTATTTTTTCTCAAGCCAATAAGAGACCTAATAAGGACATGATTATACTCACTTTAAAAAAAAAAGGTTTTTATAGTGACATTGCTCAGACATGGATTTAGTAAAGCAGTCTCTCAGGATTGAGGTCTTCCTGTTAGTGTCACCTGGTGCGGTAAACACGTTCTACTGATATATCTGTTGTTAACAAAAGACATGATCATTCATATTTATACGTGGACTGCATCCTCCCCTTTGTGTTCTTCTCTTCCCATTGGAAAATAGCTATGATAATATGGGTATATATCACTGTAATTATCCCTAATCTAAAGAGTCATATCACTTGAATTCTATAAGAAAGGCTTTAAGGGGTGCACCAAAACAGAGAAAATGTGATAAATTTGAGGGCACTTTTGTTTCTCAGGCCATTTCCTGACTCAGAAGTGCTGATATAGATCAGTGGAACTACTCAGTGTGTAAAATAAAGCATGCATATAAGAGTGTGATCAGAAGTTAATTTCAGCAGCAGGTAAAACAAATACATTTGACCTTGTACTGAAGGGGACCAGTAGCACATACATTGATATTTACATTTTATCAGGGGGATAGTAATGATCAGCTAATATATAACTGCTTTTGCTGACTGTGCCTAAGGTTCAGATACAGAAAGCCTATTTCTTATTTTTCATTTCACAGGGATGGAAACCTAGATGGTAACTAGCAAGTTAAATATCTTACTCAATTTAGGTTTTCATCTTCTCAGAACCAGAGAGTGACGTGGGAAATAAGGACTAGTAATTTAATTTTTGTCACTCAGGAGCCACCAATCTGATTTAAATGTGTGCCTAAGTGAATGAAGAGTCTGAGTACTAGTGTTAATTGAGTTGCAAATTATACTCCCCTTTGTTTACTATTTGCTTTATCTTAAGTTTTTTCTCCTATGTTATATAGGTTTACAAGTAAAGGATAATTACTGTACTATTTGTTCTGTAGATAGCATCAGAATCAGGGATATGCTGGGACAATTGCTTTTGAAAACAGAAAAAAAAACATTAGCAACAGTGATGTTTGGTTTCCTGTGTTTACATATATGTAGTGAAAATAAAAATATTCTGATTTCACACTGTAGCTGGTATGGGCTATCTAGTAATGAACATCAGGAGACAGAGCAAATAACAATTTCAGTGTTATATTAAGAAACATGCTTACTCTTTGACACTGTTGCACTCAGTATATTGCTCTTGGCAGCCTAAGTCTGCCATTAGAAATATAGATGACTGAAAGAGCATATTCTACTAATGACTGTCTTTTTCTCTCACACAAATACATACATACACACACACACATGCATAAAGCAGTAAACTACCGTTAAATACCCCTATTGTACTCTAGTCAGAGCATAGTTTCAGCCTTAGTGGAAGTAAAGAGCCCCTGCTCCACTGAGGCTGGATATCAGTACTCAGCTCATGTGTAGTCCTCTGCTTCTGGAAATGTAGTAGATCCTGAGCCAGTCCCTTTGGAGGGGCTTGGTAAACTCCTGCTGAATCCCTGTGCGCAGCATGACAACATATAAGCATCCTGAAATGGTCATAGTAGTGGATTTGGAAACCAAAAATTGGCAGTCTTAGCTTTGCCTCATTTGCTAATGGTTTTGGGGAGAATTCCATCACCAAAGGCTCTGAGTTTCTTTAAAAGGCAAATGCGATCTATGGTTGCCACATGTACTGCATTGTTTTTCTATCTTCCCCTCATTCTTTGAGAAGTATCAGTTTAGTATTTTGAAATGTATTTTGATTTTGATTAGGGCCTTCCCCTCCCCCCAACCTCCCACCATGGTAACACTGTTAAAGTGTGTTCAAGGCTAATGAAAAAGGGTCCTTACAGTTATGGAAGACCATGGAGTTTATGATGGCCTTTATTTCTTAGGAGAAACTATTTCATGGTCTTGAACCATCTCCCCCGTAAATGTCTTGTCCTGTACAGGTGAGCTTTATCTTTATGGTGGAAGGTTCTACTGCAGTGAGGGAGAAAGTTTATGACTGCAATCTTTATCTTGGAACTTCAGGTCATCTATTAGCTATGCTGGCTTATGCCGTGGAGCACTTTAAGCATAAAGAATACAGGTTGAGATGAGGTCATTTAGTCTATTTGATCACATTTTTCCTATGTAGAAAATAAGAGGAACAATTTTTGCACAGACTTTTCAGTTTGATCAGGCATCCTTGGGCAGAAATCAGTATATAAATGCAGCAGTAGTGTAGGTTAACTTATATTTGGCAGGTGTTAAAAGCAGCAACTTGTACAGTATGAAATCTTAAAGTTTGTGATATACTCGGGACCTATGTGTAGTCAAGGATGTGCATGCAAATGGAGTGCATCATATATCTACTGTAACACATACACACATATAAATATATTTTATATAAAGCATCTTAAAATTACTGCCTTTTCTAGCAAACACAAGTTTCTGTTATGCTTTGCAAGATGGCAGATGAGAGAAGTATTTCACAGGCTTTTCATGACTGACTGGATTAACTGTTGAAAAAGTATATAGGGGACTTTTGTTGTAGAAGAAATATTCAGGATGAATCAATAAATCCTAATGTCATCTATGCTGCTTTCTGTGGTCTCCATTTCCTTCTCAAGCTCTCATTGCAAGGTTGTTAGAATTCTACATTGCAGCCAAGTAAATTAGCATGGGCAGATTTTTTTCTCTCTAGAAGGCCGGGAGTCATGTTTGTGACATCTAGGAAGATCTTAATATACTGATTTCCTTGGCTATATTGATTATTGCTTATTAGAGAAAGAATAAAAATTACATTCCAGTGGAATTATTGCAAAGCTTTCTGATAAATAATTTTAAAAATATACATGAGCATTCTGTAGAGGAAAGGAATCAGTCCCTCTTTTTCTTACTGCATTTGAGACTGATACTGTGATTCTATGATAAAGTCAATACAGTTTTAGATTCCCATTCCAGATAATATAAACTGAAGTAATGGGATGCTAAAGGCTGATCTAGTATAAACTATTGGTTCAACAGTGCAAAAAAACTCCAGTAAAACAAAACCAATGATGATGGATTTACCTCAACTTATACACTTTATACAGAATCAGGTATTGTCCAGCAACTTCATTCTAACTTGATACTGGAAAATAAGTCACTTATTTTCTCACAGCTGGCATGAAGCCAGCATAAAATGTAATGCCAGAATGAGTTCTTTGTCATGTACAGTTGTTAATTTTACAGAAAGGCAATTGCATCCACATATCTGAATTAGACAGAATGTGCATTTCTAAGTTGTCAATGGCACAGATATTAATGAGTGTGAGTCCATGGCCTGAAGGGGCTGTCCTTTGGCAAGAACCAAAATATGGCCTAGATGCAAGTAAAACTTGCATCTACATTTCAGTAGAATTATATGACTGTTTTCAAAGCCACTCTCAAAGAGTGCTGTAAAAATGTAGTGCTATTTTTTAGCCACTCTCTCCATACACTAACCTAACATTTATTTGAGAATCCTAACCTTGAAGTTAAAAGAAGAGAGGAAAAAAACACCAGGTTTACATCCATTTCCTTCCCAGCCCCTAAGAAAAGTAAGCTTACCAAGACAGAGAGCAGAGGGCAAGGTCTGCAATATTACCTGTGCACACATCTATCAATTTCAGAATCTGAATCACCATTCTCTTGCAAAGGCAATAAACACGGTAATATATCTTGGATGAAAAGCAAGATATATAATAGGTTTGCTAGGTAACAGACAAAAAATCTGCCGAGAAAACAAACAACAGGGTAATCTCATTACAAGAGAACATTCAGGAAATTAAAACTAAAAATGCAAAGTGAGTACATTTAAGCTAAAGATTGTTAAAGCCGCAAACACATTTGTACCAAGAGTAAAACGATAAATGACTGTTACAGTATAATCTTCCTCTTTCAAAGAACTGGTGGTTTCTGGTGTTCTGTTGATTCATTTTCAGTCTCTTGATTAGACAAATCTGCACATACATCATACATTCTGTAGTAACAGCAAATATATTCTGGCAATAAAAATGTAGGGAGAAAGGGAAAAGAATCTGAATAAATAATGTGTCTTCTAACATAGCTTAACTGCCACACTATAAGGACTCATATAGGAGATCTTTGTGTTTTGTGAAGCATGTTGTCCTTGTTCTTTATTGAACCCTAGAAACACTAAAATAAATAAAATGTTTCTGACAAGAATACCAACCACACAATATTTGTCTATGTAAAAAGGTATTAAAACACACTGTTTTTAAAGATTTTTTTCACATTTCTTTTTATACTCCTGCAGTGTAAATGAAAATTTATAGTTTGACTAACAAATATCTCTCTTTTTGAGCTCATATTAGTTGTACTCAAAAGAAATTAGAAATATTAATGGATTTAGAAGTAATTGCTTCTAATTCTTTCTGTTTTTCCTCTCTCACTTCTTCTGTCTTAAATAGTTGAATGGTGTGGAAATGATTGACAGTTTAATGAAACTTAAATGGACCTATTGCTTAATGTTTATTAGGGATTTAAAATATTTTTACCAAGAGCCATATCATTGTGTTGAATTTCATCACTTCAAAGGTTTGCGTACTTGGACTGTTTACCACATGAGGCTGGCAGTATCAGCAATGGCTGGATGTCACTCCATGGTTAAATGCTACCATGGAGCCAGGTTGTGTTTGTTCTCGCTGTTGAGTCAACTCATCTCTCAGCCTTGCTGTTTCTCACTGTGCTTCCATCTAGAACTGTGTCATTCTTGGAGCAATCGTTTGTCACTAGTACCTTATGTCTCAGCTCCTTTAAGCTGTGCGACAAAGTCCTCAGAAGATGGAAATTAGGCTCCTTTGACCCTATCCTGTCCAAAAGTGGTGTCGGTGCTGCACTTCTCCAGTCCTTGAAGTTCTCACCCAGTTTCTAAGGAGAAAAAAAAAAATAATATATATATATATCTAACCACAGCAACTGTAAGTCTTCTTCTCCAAACTCTGAAAACAGGTGTTTTATATTTCCCGCTGGAATGAGCCCTACTGTAATCTCTAGGAAATCACCTTTTCTCACCTGTAATTCTGCAGTCACCATGGATGGTTCTAGGAGGGCAGTATTTTGCTTCCAGCTAGCTATAGTTTGTTTCTTGAGCTCAGGATTGGTGCCGCATAGCATGAAGCATCTTCTTTTCAGTCCTAGGCAGTACCTACTTCTCTTCTGCCTTTCTAATGTCATTTAGAGTCAGTTGCTGACAATGAAAGGTTAGTTTTGGCTGAAGCTACTATTTCAGAAAAACTTCTATCAAAGCTGCTAAATCTGCCTGGTAGAAACATATCAGATATATATGGCTAAGGGATCATGCACAATTTACACGAGTGTAATATAGGGTATGGCAATGGCTGTCTAGCTTCTGCCTCATATCTCACGATGTACCATGACAGCAAAGCCATTATGTATAATGTCCAGAAGGAACATGCTTACCTTGGGCAAATACCATGCTATGAGCAATGAGTCATCATGGAGTCAGAATTGGCTGTATGAATATAGCTTGCACATGCAGATTAATTTAGAGTAATTACATCAACAAATAGAACTTCAAAATTATTCTTCTGTTTGCATGTCACTTCACTGGATCTTTTAATTGTTCATGCCTTCGTTAAAGGAAAGCAGACGATTGCTTAAGTTAGCCCAAGCAAGTTGTTAACAACACACTTACAACTCTTCAGGCAGCCTGGGAAACAAATACTGCAGTGACAAAAACAGTCACTTCAAACACCAGTAACTGGCAGTTCAAAGGAATAGATGACCTTAGGATTCAGGCACTTATCCCAAGTATTTCTTATTGCAAACTAAATTAACATGAAAAGAAATAGAATATGTAGTTACAAGATCCAGAAGAGGCCACAAGACTGCAAGGAAGAGGTGAATAGGTAGAAGGAAAAAAAAAAAAAAAAGAAAATGCCTGCTTATGTCTGTTTAGCACATAAGTTATGTCTAAATTTTCATTCTGATGATTCTGCTAATATGCTTCTATATGATTAGGCCAACAAACTGGCAAGTGTTTCATAATATTCCTAGCTGAGGATCTCATCCAACCCTTACATTTTCAGGCTGTATCATGAGAAGGGATCCTAAACCCAGCATATCCTACACTGTCTTTACAGTCCAGATAAGTCTTTGGTACATGGTATTTTATAAACTCAACCCTTTCCTCTTTATATATAACTTTTCATTAACCTAGTCATTAATTGTTTATTCAGTCTTCGTCGGTGCAAATACCCAAGTCATGACCAAAGGATAGTTTTCACCTTATCAGGCAGACAAGGTGAGATTCATCTCACCTGGTTTAGACATTTAGAATTGTAGAAATAGGTAGAAACCTGTCTCTTAGATACCTTTGGGTCCCTTTGTGGTCCAGGAATAAAATAGGCCTTTATAGGGAATGATTAATCTGCTTTATTCTAGACATCTACATTTAGATGAATCACTCTTTAGAAGTACTTTTTTCTTTCTAGTGCGTATAAAGGAAGCCATGGTGACTGCTTAGAGGTAGACATCTGCATTATTTGTCAATAAATCCTTATTTTAACAACCTTTCCCATGGCTGGCCAAGCCTTCAGCAACCTATTAAAGCTGTAGAAAGGATAACATTCTTTCCTGTAGGTCTAGAAAAAGTTTAATCCCAAAGCAAATCTTTCCTGTGTGTGAGCCTCGTAGTTCATGCATGTACATGTTAATCCTAATTGGTCAAATTAAATGATCATCAGTTGTGCATTAAATTAATGACAGGGATTTGTTTGTAAACAGACATAATAGTGACCTGTGCTATTGTCAGATCCTGTGCTGATAAACAGGGTGCATTTCAGCAGCTTCCTTGCTTCAGTCATTCAGTGTATTTTCTAGCCCTTTCTTGAAATAAAGGTAGTACGTGTTTTCTCCTGCTTTTGGTCATTAGATTTGCACTCCAGATTGTTTCTCAAAAAGAGCCTGTGCCTTTTGTGTGATAACTTCAGGTGTCTTGCTATTGTAGTGTAAATTGCAGCTTCAGCTGTTATCTATGTTAGGTCTTTAACTGTCATGTAAAGTTTTATTTAGAAATAG
Organism: Tetrax tetrax; assembly: GCA_009806455.1. Taxonomy (NCBI): domain Eukaryota; kingdom Metazoa; phylum Chordata; class Aves; order Otidiformes; family Otididae; genus Tetrax; species Tetrax tetrax. The sequence continues at coordinate 409,281 of WHYT01017644.1, forward strand.
AAACAGGAAGATGTGAAGAGAAAATAGTAGATGAGGAAGGAGCACACTGAAAGCATAACAGTGAACAATTTTTTCATGTTGGAAATAACATCCACATCTCGGGGAAAAGTACTGAGAACTTAAAAAAAAAAGATGCAGGGTTTCTTTTTTTACCTTTCTCTTTTTTTTTTTTTTTGTTGGAAATAACTTTTTAAAAGTCAGTATAACTGAAAACAACTTCTTTCTCAGATCATATCTTTCATCCTATCCTGGGCATTTCAAGAATATCATCACCTTCCTATTCCTCTGAGAAAACTAAACCTTGGTTGCAACTTACATACCACGTGGAAGAATTTATATGAAAGAAAGGTTTCTAAACCACTTTAAAGGGACTGGGAAAAATGTAAAGACACTTCAGAAAGAGAAAAAAAAATCATTCTGGATAGTTTCTAAAAAGCCTTTGCAGATACATTACAATTAGAGATGAAGTACCAACTTTTATCAGGGAGCATATCTGGTTGTAGGAATTGGCTTCTGAGTAGAGTCTTACAAATATTGTCATCTCTGAAACCTGTAATTCAGGACCAAATGCTTTTCTAGAAGATACATGGCTGTCAGACATGGGATCTCATTCTGAAATTACCAGGTAACTGAATTAAGTTATGTGGCTTTTGCTATATAGCAGATTAGACTAGGTGATCACAAGCCCTTGTGACTTGAAAATCTGTGAAATCTGCAACTCTTGCACACCTGGCAAAGCATAATGCATACCCTAAGCATCATTTTAACATTGTAATGCTAAAACTTGCAGTTCAGGAGAGGGCACAAGTAAGCTTGCTCTTTCTTGTTCTCACCTACCTCCACTCTCGAAGTGAAGGAACACAGAAGGATCTGTATCTCTGCCACACTTTTCTAAGTAAGGTCTATTGATCACATGGAACAGAGCATTGTTGCCTTCAGATTGCTGTCAGCATATACTCGTGAGCATTTGGAGCCAGGGTTTCTAGCAACAGCAAAATGCTGCTGAACCGCCAGGCATCTTTATCTTTTGTCTTCATCTCACAGCTCATAGAGGAAAGTCCTCAGCTCAGCAGAAAATGGAAGACATGGGGAGACAGAGAGGCAAGATTCTGCTTCCTGGGCTTTAGTCTGCTCTGAGCCATGCTGCAGACCCTGCTGAGGTCCAGGCTCAGCACTAAATCCAATTTTGACCCTGCTTGCAAAAAACAAGATCTAGGATTCTCTCTATCACACTTTCCTTTCTCAGTGCCAGCAATACCTAGATGGAAGTAGCCCCAACTGAACTCAAACTTCGTTAGTGCCTGTTGCAGTCCAACAACTGCTGCGTTTTACAGCTGATAGACATGTTCTTTCCTCTACCACAAGTGAGGTTGTCTTGCTGCCTTCTGAGATTTCCTCAGGCAGTGTTTTGTGCCTGAGGGAGATCTCTCCTCCTGGCTTGCAGCATTCCCACCTTACTGGGAGTACGGATAGAGACATTCTGGATCCTTGTTTTTGCTTTCTTTCTACTGCTGATTTCAGAGTGAAGCAAGTTTCAAGCGATCTAGAACTCCTCTCTTTCCTAAAATCAACTACTCCCTACTCTTCAGTTCAAAGACATGGGGAATGGTAGGAACTTAAAGAAAAATAATATGGGAAAACAATGGGAAGAGAAGCAGTAGGCTCAAATAGCTGTGTATAGTTCCTTTAAAACAGGATATTTTACATGGAGAGAAGACAGTAGTTTTTCGTAATAAATTGGTAATACATATAACAGAGAGAGAATTTGTTTAGTATGTCTTGGAAGATAATAAGACTTGTTCAAAAGGGAAACTTGAATGGAAGTAAGAACTCATGGCCCCTAAAGATCAGTCAAACCTTATTTGGGTACTAGAAAACTTGGAAAGTTTGAGCATCTCCTCTGGGCGATTATGTTTGAAAGTGCTTTTTTTTTTTTACAACATTGTTGATATTTTACAAATCGGAAAGCAAAACTAGTTATTAAGAACAGTAGAATATTCTGACAGAAATTAAGTTACTTATCTATTGAAATTCAAGAAATATTTATTCCCGTGTAGTTCAACACAATTCCCAAATATTCCCATATGATTCACAAGCCTATGTATATACTGTACTGCAAGTCTGACCAATAGTGTTGCTAAACATAAGAAAGCTCCTATTTTAGTTTTACTATTTCAGTCTTACTATTTCAGATTTACAGCTATAAGCTAGTTTTTCTCATCAACCAAAACATGTAATTCCATGTAAGATAATATGCTGCTAACTAAATATTTCCATTAAAACAGCCAATGCACTCTTATGTTATAAGAGTTATGTTATGTTCCCTTTGCTGGAAGTGCTGAGGTCCTGAAAATTCAAAACAGTAGTTAGTTTTCATAAATGTTTTATCTATGATGTTATACCAAAGTCTAATACAAAGAAGCCTGAAATTTGATGTGACTTAAGTAACACTGTTCATAAATCCATAAATGATTTTAAATTCTGAAAATACCTTTAATTATTACGATGAAGAATTATAGTTTTATCAAATATTTTACTATAATGCATTCAAATAATCATTTAGAGGTTAATTGGGCAGATACCTGTGGTTAATCTTTATTAATTTGGAAAATTAAAACACATAATTTACAGTTATTTTAAGTTTAATACTTTAATACATGAGGAAGTTTTCTGATGAGATTGACCATTGCTTTTATTATCTGAAAAAAATTAATTTTAGATAAAACAAGTGTTTAAATGATGAAAGGAATTATATTTGTTAGCATTTGAATTAACTTTGATTCTACTGTTTTACTGAAGGTCGTAGAGTTTAATTGACATTGATGAAGTCTTATATTCAAGTGACCTATCATTGACACTAATAATGACAAAATCTTCTTTCTGGAAGAAGAGGATTACTGTGGTAGACCTTAAATAACTTGGCATTCTCAGTGAGATGACCTTGTTATTTGCATTATTCATGGTATTTCCAATGGTAAATATAAAGGAATATCAAGAAATACTGCTGACATGAAAATCCCATATCTCTCATAGAATTGACAAGTGTTTAAAGGAGCAAGCAGTCTACATAAGTCTACTGCAGCATACTATGACTGCCCATTCTAATCTGAGTAAATTTTCAGGAATGTTTCTGAAGCTGTTAATATCTTGGGTTACTTTTTGTTGGTGTTGATTGCAGCTATGTCCAAAAGGTGCAAGAAATACAAATTTGGTAAAATGCAATTAAGAGATTAATCAAGCCAGTGGCCAGTGGGAAGAAAATTTATAGGTGTATGCTTGTGTGAACACACTTTGGTAAATAAATGGGAGGAGTACTCAAAATATGATAATTTTAGCTGCAGTACCAGAACTTAGTACCATGACATCATGGACACTGTGAGAGAAGTAAAGGGAGGTGCTGAAGTTTTGCAGCATGAGACAGGAAGGAGTAAGGAAACTGGCAAAGATTCTAGGAGGAAATAACAGTGAACAGGCTTGGGGACTCATCCTATATTTGTTTAATATGTCTTGAAGCGATTCAAGCATCTGCAAATCTTTGGGCAGCATATAACGTTTTATTTTATCCTTATTGAATCTGCAGGCCAAATGTCTGTAGACCTTACCTCACCATGTACACATAAAAGTAGTGCTCAACAGATAAAACACCCATGTAGTTCCTTGGGTGTACATATCAGTAGCGTATCGATTTACTGGGCTTTATTTTAAAAACAGCGTGGGGGCTGAGGGGTAGTGAGACTAACAGTATATTTTGTAAAACTGGTCTGCTTCTTATTTGCTACAGTATTTAGTGTGCTGGCATACTTAGACATCCCAGCATTTTCAGAGTTTTCTTTGTAGCCAGAATACCTAGAAACATTTGAAAAAAAAACCAAAACCAACATTAACAAATTCATACAGTAACTAGATGCTGGTGCTGTTTATTTAAGAAACCATCAGCTATAAAAATCACAGAAGTTAGGAATATGAGCATCCATATGCTTAGGTGCAAATTACTGCTCCTATGACAAATGTCTCTCTTGCTCTTATTCATGCAAATGAAGTTGAATTTGGTTTTGGTTTTGACTCAAGAGGGGGCTAAGAACTTATCCTCCAGAATAAAGCTATCAACATGCCTACATTTTAAACCTATATACTCATCTCCCAGAGGTAAGCAAACTGAGGCATGCTGTCTACCTGGAGCCTAGAAGTTAGGGTAAAATTCTGGGCATGAAATCAACCCCAATTACTTGCACAGCCTTCTTGTTTTAAATGTGATCTTATTCTGTAGTCTTCAGCATAAAATGTCTGCCACCATTACTCCAGACCCTCATTATTTTTTTTTTCTGTTCCTCTGTATCCCCTGTCTTTGTTATCCATAGATGCAGGCAAACAAGAATGAACAAACAGGCTTTTTGGGAAGAGCTGTGTTTTGCAGTGTGCAAGGAATCTGTACACTGCACTGCATCACACTGGGGAAATAAGAAAGTATTATATGACAGAGGTGTAGGCTCTGAAGTACAGTACAGATGGAGGGAAAAGCAAAGAGTGCTGGTTGAGGATGACCTCCCAGTTAGCCCTAAGAAGCAATATAGATATAACCTTAATCTGCACACTGAAAAAGTAATTGAGCTCATATTTTAAGGCACCTTCACTAGCAAAGAAAACAGCATTCTCTGTTCAGTGAATAGAGTTTTATTTCTAGTTAGTATAGTAAAATTGCAATTTGTAGTTCATTTCTTGGTTTGGTTTTTTTTTTGCTTGTTTTCTTTTTCACAGTATGTTAGTATCTGACAAGTGAAGCAACTGTGATTTTTCTGGGCATCTTTAACAAACATTAATGAATCCTGACTGTGTAAAAAAAAATGTTGCATTGTTATTGCTGAAAGGAAACTTCAACATTTTAAGTATTGGCAAATAGTAATATTTGTCTGTACAATAGCATAACCTGTAATTAAAAACTAAAGTATTATATTGCAGAGAAAATTCTGAGTATAGGGAAGCGTTCCTCAAAATTGTAGCAATGTGATACCTAGTCTGCCAGACAGAGGTGAGCAAGGAGTTTCTTCTTTATAGAAGAAAATGATACATTCAAATGGGTATATAGATAGATGTAACATTTTGAGGTTACATTCATCCTACACTATTTCCTTGTCATGCTCAGTTTACCAGCAAAACTACGAATTATTTTCCATCTGTTTTCTGCTATTCTTAGCCCTGGAGGGTCAGGCTAGTTTATGAAAATCAAACTCTACTGTCTTTTTGGCTCTATCTATTGTTATTTCAAAACTCCCAACATGAAGAAGTCCATGATCATACTGTTTTTCATTATCAGGCTGTTGTTGTTTATAATTTATGAAGCAGAAGGATACTGGTGGTTTTTTATTTGTTTGTTTATTTATTATCCTCTCTATAAGCTTCACTGATGCTGTAGGTCTGAGAACAATATTAATTTTGACTGGTAAGCTGAATAAACACAATTTTGCAGTCATAGGTGGAGAACATTTATCAACACCAGGATGTCACTTTAAAGAAGTAACTTTTCTAACCTAATAGTTTAAAGTTATCTTTCTTTTCCAAGAGCAAATACAATATATTACAAATCTCAGGGTGGATTCAGCCATTAGTGTTTACAGGTTAGGACAGGAACATGCTTCAATTTTTGGACCTATAATTCTGCTTTGGTGAATGCCTGCTCATTTTTTATGATGTCTTTTCAGCTTGTAAACCTACTGTTTGGCTTACTATCAGCTTCCTGAACTGAAAATAATTATCACTTGAAACATTCATTGTCAGGCACTCTACTAACTTGGCAGACAGAAAAACAGTGTGTTTACACAGGAGGTGAAAGTTTGGGGAAGACATAATCCCCTGGTCTCTAAGCTGGCAGATGCTAAAGCATAGCTTTCTGGGAGAGGAATCATATAGTGTTTTGCAAGGAGCCATGAAACGCTCATTCATTCTGGAGCAGTAATAATCTTTGACTTGCGAGTATATTGCAAGTCTTTAGCCTGAAGTCTGAAGCTCTCTGAGTCTCTTAAAAGAGCTTGCAAATCTCTTACTAATAATCTACATACTCCAGTGCCTCTTTATAGCACTCAGATGGCTATGCTCATCAATCCTTGCCATGAGTATGTGAATTGGAGTGGAGGGTTGGCATAGTTCTCTTCCTCTCTTCCTCTTGAGGAAGATGATGAAAATGAGACTATGGAGTGTGACAAAGGGAGAACCCAGGAAAAGATGGGATGCTGGCACTATGACAACTCACCCTGCCTATGGTGTCTCTGTTGCTTCAGGAAGCTTTATGCCTATTGCTTATTGTACAGTACACTTCATGAGCTTATGTGTTTGAGTGAAGCATTGGACTAAAAGACTTTGCAGATGTCAATCAACTCCTCTGCACATTTGCAGAGAATCGATTCATGTGATGGGGAGAAGGGATGACATGCTACTTACCTTTGCTAGTAGAAGAATGTATTTGGCTCATCCATCAGTGTTCATCATTACACCATGGACCAGGTTCCATGTGTGTATCTACAAATAAAGGCACAGACAGGTTACAAGTTCACCCAGCCTTCTCTCAGAGCTATCCTAAAAAAGTGTGGGCTCTCTGTGGGCCTAATCCACTTGGGCAATTCCATGTTAGATGTAACTACATTATAAGGCTATATCAATATGAGAGCTGACTCATCTCTGCCCAATGTTGAGCAAAAGTGAAATGAGTGTCTGTACTCACCTAGAGAGACAAAAATTGTGCCTCGTGGAATGCCGTTGTGGAAGATTAGGTGAGAAGAAGTTATCTTTTTCTTTGGCAGGGTCATACCTATTTATAGAGACATAAAGAAGTGACTGAACTCCCTGAAGACTCTGAAGGTCTTCAGCAATTCCAGCACAATACACAGTGCCCAGTCGACCCAAGATTTAATTGTTCAATAAATAAACTTGTCCATATAAAATGGCATAATTCCAACTGAAAGAGACCTGGTAGGAGAATCTTCTCTTTTACTTTTCCTTTTCCTTCATGTTTGTGAAAGTGGTCATATTTGCACACTACTTTTCTTCTCTATTCAAAAATCCACTGATTGATAAATCATAGAATCACAGTATCTTTAAGGTTGGAAAAGACCTCCAAGATCATCAAGTCCAGCTGTCAACCTAACACCACCATGCCTACTAAACCATGTCCTGAAGTGCCGCATCTGCATGTTTTTTGAACACCTCCAGGGATGGTGACTCCACTACTTCCCTGAGCAGCCTGTTCCGGTGCTTAACCACTTTTTCAATAAAGAAATATTTCCTAATATCCAACCTAAACCTCCCCTGCTGCAACCTGAGGCCATTTCCTCTTGTCCTATCACAAGTTACTTGGGAAAAGAGACCAACACCCACCTCTCTACAGCCTCCTTTCATGTAGTTGTAGAGAACAATGGGGTCTCCCCTCAGCCTCCTCTTCTCCAGACTAAACAATCCCAGTTCCCTTGGCCACTTCTCATAAGACTTGTGCTCCAGACCCCTCACCAGCTTCATTGCCCTTCTCTGAATGTGCTCCAGCAACTCAATGTCCTTCTTGTACTGAGGGACCAAAAACTGCACACAGTATTCAAGGTGCAGCCTCACTAGTGCTGAGTACAGGGCACAATCACTTCCATAGTCCTGCTGGCCACACTGTTCCTGATACAAGCCAGGATGCTATTAGCCTTCTTGGCCACCTGGGCACACTGCTGGCTCATGTTCAGCCAGCTGTCAACCAGCACCCCCAGGTCCTTTTCCACCGGGCAACTTTCCAGACACTCTTCCCCAAGCCTGTAGCATTGCATGGGGTTGTTGTGACCAAAGTGCAGGGCCTGTCACTTGGCCTTGTTGAACCTCATAAAATTTATATCAGTCCATCAATCCAGCCTGTCCAGATCCTTCTGCAGAGCCTTCCTACCCTCAAGCAGATTGACATTCCTGTCCGATTTGGTGTCATCTGCAAACTTACTGAGGGAGCACTCAATCCCCTCATCTAGGTCATTGATGAAAATGTTGAACAAGACTGGTCCCAGAACTGAGCCCTGGGGAACACCGCTTGTGGTCTGCTGCCAACAGGACTTAACTCCATTCACCACAACTCTCTGGGCTTGGCCATCCAGCCAGTTTTTAATCCATCACAGGATTCACCTGTCCAAGCCATGAGCCACCAGTTTCTCCAAGATAATACTGTGAGAGATGGTATGGAAGGCTTTGCTACAAGTCCGGGTAGATAACATCCTCCACCTTTCCCTCATCCACTAGGTGGGTCACCTGGTCATAGAAGGAGATCAGACTGGTCGAGCAGGACCTGTCCTTCATGAACCCATGCTGGCTGGGCCTGATCCCCTGATTGTCCCACATATGCCTGGTGAATGCACTCAAGATGAACCACTCCACAATCTTTCCTGGCACCGAGGTCAGGCTAACAGGCCTGTAGTTTCCTGGATCCTACCTCCGGCCCTTCTTTTAGATGGGTGTCACATTGGTAAGCCTCCAGTTGGCTGAGACCTCCCGTCCCCAGGACTGCTGATAGATGATGAAGAGTGGCTTGGCAATCACCTGAGCTGATTTGGAGATTTCAGATGAGATTTCATTGTGGCTTACTAGAAGCAAAATTAAACATCAAACTATGTTTTGATGCTTGATAGTACATTTTGGTTTGGCATTTGATTTGTAAATATTTCATAAGCCTGTGACTAGTCATCCTCATTTTTTTTTGAATGAATGAAACCATCCATATGTTTAATGCTGAACGCATATGTGAGTACTTATAGGACTGAGGAAATCAATCGCAGCAGATCTAAAACTTTATGCTTCCAAAGCAATGAATCCTTGTGCAGATTTGCATGCAGCCTGTCCCTGGAGATATTGATGCTGTTGTTTCAGTCTCTGATTGTGTTAATTTGGTCTGTTGTCCTTTGCATCTAAACTTATTTACCTAATGTATTCCTAATGGAATTAGTCCAAATAAATTCTTGTAATAACTTCGGAGTCTTAAAACTACTTATACTCCATCAAGTCTATGTAAATAAGACACTTGAGTCAAAGCCAGCTTATATAGATAGTATATTCTTATACTAATATCGGAAACAATCACTAGAAGGCATGTTGCTGTAATATCCACATTTTACTGTATTTTCAACACTTCCATGTCTTAGAATCATAGAATCGTTAGGGTTGGAAGGGACCTATAAAGGTCATCTAGTCCAACACCCCTGCAAGGAGCAGGGACATCTCCAACTAGATCAAGTTGCTCAAAGCCTCATCCAACCTGGCCTTGAATGTTTTCGGGGATGGGGCATCCACAACCTCTCTGGGCAACCTATTCCAGTGTTCTACCACCCTCATTGTAAAAAATTTCTTCCTAATATCTAATCTGAATCTACCTGCCTCTATTTTAAAACCATTACCCCTAGTCCTATTGCAACAGGCCCTGCTGAAGAGTTTTTCCCCATCTTTCCTGTAGGCCCCCTTGAGGTATTGGAAGGTCACTATCAGGTCTGCCTGGAGCCTCCTCTTCTCCAGGTGAACAGCCCCAACTCTCTCAGCCTGTCCTCATAGGAGAGGTGCTCCAGTCCTCTGATCATCTTCCTGGCCCTCCTCTGGACCCTCTCCAACTGGTCCGTATCCTTCTTATGTGGGGGGCTCCAGAACTGGACACAGTACTCCAGGTGGGGTCTCACAAGAGCAGAGTAGTTTTAGATGAGGTTATTTTCCTCTAACCAGCCTTGCTAGAATTCTAAGTAAAAACACTCATTGTTGCCACCATTAAGCACTCAGTTGTTTGAATTGTCTCAGAATGCAAGTTTCAGTATAGTTTCTGAGATTTTACATTCAGAAACCAATCGATTAATTAATCACTTTAATGTAAACTGTGTATTCTTGCATCGTTTGCAGCTTTTCATCAAATGGCAATGCAAAAAAAGCTTTAAATAGTTTTGTTATGTTACTATCACACAGAAAAACCCAAACATTATTCAGACTTTTCATCTTAAGAGCAGTGGTGTGAGTTTTTTGACAATTTACTCTTAAATTTGTTTGGGTATAAATATGACTCCATCTAGCTACACTTTGTATACAGTAATTAATCAATGTATAATAGGAGTGAAAACTAAGCATGTTTTTCCTGACTGTTTTAGATTTTAAGATAGACAAGATGATCACTAAATGGTAATTAGGGTAGCATTTGACATGTGCTGTAGAATAACTAACTCATTACTAGTTTGACTAGTATAAATCTTTCAAATATTAAAGTTGTCGGTTGCGCCCTTGGACCATGGAAGTTGTTAACTTCAGTGGAGATATGGTTGCCTATGCCCATAAGAAGTTACCCCAGTAGGTGTGCTCTGGTCCCTTGGAGCATTTTGTACCATCATTTTTGGTACAGAAATTTTATAAGGGGGAGACTAATTATAGGTGGTTTATGTGACCCTGAAGCTGAGTTAGTCTGTTTGAAAAGTGGATTTGGCTTTTCAAATGTCTGTAGAATTTGGGCTAATACTACTCCCAAATAGCAGACAGTAGAGACTTTGCATTTCTTCTGGGAAAAACATTACTCACGTAGCATAAGGCACCTTACTTTCTCATGAAAGTGCATGTTTGTTCAGTTCAGACAACTGAGTCATGAAATTTGCCAGTTGACTCAACAGCAATTTTTTGTAGCAGCATGTATACTGATTCAGAAAGTATGGATTCAGCCCAATACGGTTTATAATGAAAATCGAGTACTTGCTGCTGGAGGTGATGTAACTTAAAATTACCTTGCTTACCTTAATCAGAGCCATTGAAACGAAAATGGATAATGTAAAATCAGATAGTAAATGTAAAAGTTTGTTATTTCTGTTCTTCCCTACTGTTTCTGGAAAGCTTAGGGGTATTATGACTCTTAAAGAGTTTGCTGCGTAATGATGAAAAAACATAGAACAGGAAAGTTGATGCAACTGCATAGGAATTGTATATTTAGCTATTTTTCCATGTTATTTTTCAGCTTCAGTAAACAAACCAGTAATTTTGACACTGAAAAATGTATCCTTAACATTGTCTGTTACCATACCTTCTAAGTGTACAAGTTCGTTACAGCTATCTTCTAATTTTTTACATTGGCCTTCTTTGCCCTGGGTGGAAAAAAAATAGAGCCAGTAATGACATGTATTATAAAGATTAATCAACCATAAGAACTGTAATTGAACACACAAGTGTAGTCATTACTTGATTAATTACTTCTCTAAAATAATCAGTCTTCTACATACATCAGAATAATATTCAGTGGTGACTAGAAGAGAGTGTGTGGAGACCAGGACTACCTTCAATTCTTACATCAAGCAGACTTCTTTTCTCTGTTTCCTTCTGTTTGGTTGCAGAACCTGCTTTTATTTGAACGTTTCACTTGACTGGACTTGCTTTTTTTCCCAGCAGAATTCTGTCATCCTAAATTTATCCTTAAGAATAAATACTAAAACCTCTTGTATGAACTTTTACGTTGCATATGTTAACGTGTGACCTAATGAATGTATGTGGAAAAGTCCTTTCTAAGGAAGTATGTAGAAAATAATGTCACCCATGGGGTTTAGACTGAAGTTCATAGACAAAATTGTTATTATCATAGACTAAAGGTGCTATTCAGTGAGAGATTATTGTACTCTGAAGTTTTCCTTCCTAAAATATGTTTCCTAAAACAGAAACTTGGCAATTCATATTGTAGTGCAGAAATTCGTGCATGGCTGCATCCTGAGCTTCATACTGGATCTCAAGCTCATGAGCATGTGTAAGGAAAAGGTAGAGCAAGTCTGCATATTTACTAACAACATAAAGAAGTAAATCTATCTCAGATTATTTTGAAGTTGAGAAGTTGTATGGACAAGTCTTGATACTTTAGATTGGGAGATGTATTCTGATAACAATTGCTGTAATATATTTACAGAAGGAAGATTAATTCATTCCACAGTGGTTAACTACAGTACAGTGGTTAATTAGTAGTGTTAACTAAGCAGGGTGAAATAGATACTATATGTTTCAGTGTTTGAGCCATGGCCAAAACCCAAGTGAGCATCAAAAGTGAGGACGAAATGTAGCTCTTGATGGTTGCTGCTTAATGCTGAGAATTCACACCCGTTCTTCTGGCATTTTAGAGGCCATAGGAATTGACTTAGTGCACATTTATATTTCAGTACTATAGAGGAAAATCTATATGGCCTTTGCAGGTGGACCTTGTAATGTAAGCCACATTTGTGTATATTTGGAACTCTAGTAAATGATGAATCTATGACTTTAAAAGCATGGGCTTCCTGATGTACTGAGTACAAGCTTGCCATGCATCTATCTAAAATATCTAGTGTAGTGAATGCCTTGGTTAGTCATTACACATAATAGCTTACTATTCAATATCTGATTATCAGTTGCTCCTAATTACATTACTTTTTAAGTAGAATTTTTTGGAACTAATAAAACATGATTTTTTCCTTGACATGGGTGTAATTGTCAAGTTCAGCTTTCTATGACAGATCTGGTTTTTTTGAGTTACCTGAGCACTAAAAGTGCTGATTTTTAAAGCATTATTGATTTGTCCAGAAAATTTACACACTGCTGTAAATTGATTTAGTGCTTCAGAAAGCCTGGAGAAATATGTAGGAAAGGTGTGTATCTTTATGTTTTCCTCAATTATTCATTTTTTTTTTATTAGGGCTATTAATAAATAGTTTATCCAGAAAGGACCGAAGAAGTTTTTCAGTTCAGCTAACTATTATTGCTCAGTCCTGAGAGAGATCTGTGCTAACTTTGATAGCAGAAGCTGTTCACCTATAGTGTTGTGAAATTCAGCATAAACAAAGTTACCTTGCCAAGACGCATCCCCAGATGAAAACTGAGGATGCTCAAACTGCATGACAATGTGATTTGGCCTCCTCAGAGGCTAGGGCTTTTTGTGGTCCTGTGACAAACCTAAAGAATTTGCTGACGAGGATTTTATCTTGAGTCAGTGTTCACTCCTATTTCCTGAAAATGCTGATTTAGCCTAATATGTTTATCCAGAAACTTGAATAATGTGTCATAGATCCTTTCCAATGTATTCCTTATGGATCATCCAATCTCTGTTGTGAGTAGGTTGCTGACAACCCTGTGAGAGAAGGTTAATAGGATTCTATGTAGGAATGTTCTAATGTTTAAAATGGAGAAGGTCATATTAACTTCTATGTTTGCATATATGTGTTGTCAGCATCTCCTTCCTGATCTGATCTGCTGCTCCAAGAAAAACAGGTCTACCATTTCTGTGGGAACTGTATCATGTCCTACATGCCACTGTATAGTCCAGCACTCATTATTTATTGTGGAAGAAAGGATGGGCAGAAGGCAGAGGAATTAACTTTCGTTTTATTCATGGGGAGGGTAGATTAAAAGAACAAATCTAAATTTTGTCTTGTGGAAAGCATTTCCGTGCTTTCAAAAAGCAATGTACTACTTAGTAGTTTGACTCTGGTGGATCCACATTGTCATGAAGTGAGAGTCAGAAGTCCCTCATGAGGAACAGATAAAAGTTTGAATAGACCTACAGCACTGCTGTACAGATATCTCACTGGGATTCACATTTGAGGCAAGCCTGATCTACAGTACTTTGGTAGGAACTAACAGAGCACTTTGAAGACAAGGAGGTTACTGGCAGACAGAGTGAGGAAGTTTACCTTCATATAAATAACTAACACACTATTAGTTACTTGTCTAAACTCTAAAATCTTTTCTGTTTGGTTTGGATCACCTGTACTGGCAGCTTTCTTATTGAAGTAAAAGTGATTAGATGAACAACAAAACCAAGGATTATGTTTCCAGAATAAAATAAGGACAGAGAATGCAAATTATTAGTTCTGTCAATGGCTTCATGAAGCCATTATAGCCGATAAGAAAGCTCAGTCACTGAACGGGCAAAAATCTGACCTATTCATTTGTTTCTAAATCCTTATTCTAATCTTTGCTACATTAAGGTTATATCCAGTATGACACAGTCACAGAACAATTTCATTTAAGTTGATGTAAAAGAAGTCTGATTATGATCACTAAAGCAAGCACCTCAGAAGCATATTGTTGAGGCAACAAATGTGTATTGCCACAGCCCCACTTACACTTTGCAATAGAAAACAAGGACTGCATTCTGCAAGGCTGTCAGTCTGTCTGCAAGGCTGTCATTCTGCCACCTATCATGAGCAATGAAGCCACTTAAAGAAATAAAGAGTGAGTAGGGGATGGCATGCTATTTGTCACTTATGTTACTTAGTAGTTGTGTATTACCACTTTTGCAAAGCATATAGAAATAGATGATTAATAACTTTGTACAAATAGAACCTATATGAGTGTGCCCAAATATGGCCTTGAGTGCTAAAATTCAGTATGTTATTGAAATGCTTGTCCCCAGAAAGTGAAGACCACTATGGATATTTTTGTTACCTTAAATATAATAGACTGCCACTGAATTTAAAATATGTTTGCTACTCTTGTCGTTCTATCAGAATTGATAGAATCATAGAATCATAGAATAGTTTGAGTTGGAAGAGACCTTCAAAGGTCATAGAATCATAGAATCATAGAATGGCTAGAGTTGGAAGGGACCTTCAAAAGTCATCTAGTCCAACGCCCCTGCAAGGAGCAGGGACATCCCTGACTAAACCAGGTTGCTCAGAGCCCCATACAACCTGGCCTTGAATGTTTCCAGGGATGGGGCATCCACCACCTCTCTGGGCAACCTGTTCCAGTGTTCTACAACTGGCATTGTGAAAAATTTCTTCCTAATGTCCAATCTAAATCTGTCTCCCTCTATTTTAAAACCATTACCTCTCGTCTGATCACAACAGGCCCTACTGAACAGCCTCTCCCCGTCTTTCCTGTAGGCCCCCTTGAGGTACTGGAAGACCGCTATCAGGTCTCCCCGGAGCCTCCTCTTTTCCAGGCTGAACAGCCCCAACTCTCTCAGCCTGTCCTCATAGCAGAGGTGCTCCAGCCCTCTGATCCTCTTCGTTGCCCTCCTCTGGACCCTCTCCAACTGGTCCATGTCCTTCTTATGTTGGGGACTCCAGAACTGGACACAGTACTCCAGGTGGGGTCTCACCAGAGCAGAGTAGAGGGGCAGAATCACCTCCCTCGACCCGCTGGCCATGCTCCTGTTGATGCAGCCCACGACGTGGTTGGCCTTCTGGGCCGCAAGGGCGCATTGCCTGCTCATGCTGAGCCTCTCATCCACCATCACTCCCAAGTCCTTCTCCTCAGGACTCAGGGCTGTGCTCAATCCATTCTCCGCCCAGTCTGTATTTGTGCCTGGGATTGCCACGACCCAGATGCAGGACCTTGCACTTGGCCTGGTTGAACTTCCTCAGGTTGGCACGGGCCCACCTCTCCAGCCTGTCCAGGTCCCCCTGGATGGCATCCCTCCCTTCGAGCGTGTCGATGGCACCACACAGCTTGGTGTCATTGGTGAACTTGCTGAGGATGCACTCTATCCCACTGTCCATGTTGCTGACAAAGATGTTGAACAGGGCTGGGCCCAACACGGACCCCTGAGGGACGACACTGGTGACCGGTCTCCACTTGGACATTGAGCCGTTGACCACCACTCTCTGAGTGCGGCCATCCAGCCAACTCCTTATCCACCGAGTGGTCCATCCATCGAACCCATGCCTCTCTAGTTTAGAGAGAAGGATGTTGTGTGGGACAGTGTCAAAAGCTTTGCACAAGTCCAGGTAGATGGTATCCGTTGCCCGTCCCTTGTCCATCCATGCTGTCACCCCGTCATAGAAGACCACCAAATCGGTCAGGCACGATCTGCCCTTGGTGAAGCCATGTTGGCTGTCACCAACCACCTCCTTGCTCTCCATGTGCCTTAGCATGGTTTCCAGGATGTGCCTTAGCATGGTTGCCAGGCACAGAGGTGAGGCTGACCAGCCTGTAGTTGCCCGGGTCTTCCTTGCTCCCCTTTTTGAAAATGGGGGTTATGTTCCCTCCCTTCCAGTCATCGGGGACCTCACCAGACTGCCACGATTTCTCAAATATGATGGCCAGTGGCTTGGCAACTTCATCCGCCAGTTCCCTCAGGATGCGCGGATGCATCTCATCAGGCCCCATGGACTTGTGCACCTTCAAGTTCCTTAAATGATCCCGAACCTGCTCTTCGAGCACAGTGGGCGGTTCTTCATCCACGCAATCCCTCCCTGTGTCTTCTACAGCTTGGGTGGCGAGACAAGAGCCCTTATTAGTGAATACTGAGGCAAAAAAGTCATTGAGTACCTCAGCCTTCTCCACATCCCGGGTAACCACGACACCCGTTTTCTTCTGGAGTGGGCCTACATGCCCATGAGGTTCCTGAAGAGACTGAAGCCTGCCTTCCTGAAATCTAGGGCAGAAAGCTTGCTGTGTCGTTTCCTCGCTACCGTGTGGATCTTGAACTCAACCGTGTTGTGGTCACTGCAGCCAAGGCTGCCCTTCAGTTTCACATCCCCCACCAGTCCCTCCCTGTTGGTGAGCACAAGGTCAAGCATGGCACCCCTCCTTGTCGGCTCCTCTATCGCCTGCAGGAGGAAGTTGTCATCCACGCATTCCAGGAACCTCCTGGACTGCCTGTGCCCTGTCGTGTTGTCTCTCCAACAGATGTCAGGGTGGTTGATGTCCCCCATGAGGACCAGGGCTGTGACCGCGAGGCTGCTCCTATCTGGCTATAGAGCACCTCGTCCGCTCTGTCCTCCTGGCCAGGCGGCCTGTAACAGTCCCCACCGTAACATTCCCCGTCCTTTCCCGTCCTCTGATCTTGACCCATAAGCTCTCTGTCAGCTCCTCCTCCATCCCCAGGCAGAGCTCCACACACTCCAGCCGGTTGCTGACATAGAGAGCAACACCCCCTCCTCGTCTTCCCTGCCTGTCTTTTCTAAAAAGCCTGTACCCGTCCATGTTGACGCTCCAGTCATACGAGTCATCCCACCACGTCTCCGTGATGCCAACAAGGTCGTAGCCCTGCTCATGTGCACGCATTTCCAGCTCTTCCTGTTTATTTCCCATGCTGCGTGCGTTGGTATAGAGACACTTCAGCGGGGCCCCCGACAAAGCCGACTTGCTGGCTGGAGCGACAGGAGTTCTTTCGGACTGCAGTTTAGGTTCATTTGCACTTACCTGTGATCCTTCCCCGACTTCTGGGCACTTGGTGCTGGCACTGGCGCCATGCTGACAGCAGTGGGCTGAACTGTGCTCTCCCTCCCCCAGAAACACTAGTTCAAAGCCCTCTGGATGAGTCTAGCAAGTCTTCCCCTTCTGAGTTATGTGCACGCCATCCGCCCCTAGCAGCCCGGGCTTCTCAAAGCACGCCCTGTGGTTGAGATACCCAAAGCCCTGGCTGTAGCACCACTCCCTGACCCATGAGTTGACCTGCCAGATACATCTGGCCCTTTCAGGTCCCTGCCCTTCGACCGGGAGGATTGAGAAGAATACCACCTGTGCCCCAGAGTCTTTGACTGTTGCACCCAGTGCTCTGAAATCCCTTTTGATGTTTCTTAGGCTGCTGCTGGCTGTGTCGCTGGCACCCACATGAAACATCAGTAGCAGATAATAGTCTGTGGGCTGTACGAGGCCAGGTATTCTCTTGGCGACATCCCTGATACGAGCCCCCCGAGAGAGAGCGGATCAAGTCGGCAGATAGAGCGGATCGGGTTGGCAGGTCATCTAGTCCAATCCCCCTGCAAGGAGCAGGGACATCTCCAAGATGATCAAGTTGCTCAGAGCCCCATTCTACCTGGCCTTGAATGTTTCCAGGGATGCAGCACCTACCACCTCTCTGGGGAACCTGTTCCAGTGTTCTACCACCCTCATTGTAAAACAAATTTTCCTAATATGTAATCTGAATCTACCGGCTTCTATTTTGAAAGCATTATCCCTTGTCCTATCACAAAAGGCCCTGGTGAAGAGTTTCTCCCCATCTTTCTTATAAGCCCCTTCAGGTACTGGAAGACCGCTATCAGGTCTCCCTGGAGCCTCCTCTTCTCCAGGCTGAACAGCCCCAACTCCCTCAGCCTGTCCTCACAGGAGAGATGCGCCAGCCCTCTGGTCATCTTTGTGGCCCTCCTCTGGACTCTCCCCAACAGGTCCATGTCCTTCTTATGTTGGGGGCTCAAGAGCTGGACACAGTACTGCAGGTGGGGTCTCATGACAGCAGAGTGGAGTGGGACCTGCTGGCCGCACTACTTTTGATACAGCCCAGGAGGTGTCTGGCTTTCTGGGCTGCAAGGACACATTGCCAGCTCATCCACCAGCACTCCCAAGTCCTTCTCAGAACTGCTCTTTGTATAATTCTTACATAAAAATCTATTCAGATATTTAGAGCTCTAGAAATATTGTGATATATTCATTCTCATTAAATCATAAGTCGACTTTCTTGACTCTCTTCAAAAAGTGGAGGCGGAGGTGAAAATCTGGCATTAGTTTGAGCTACACCAAAAAGTAAAGGAAGTAATCAGGTGCACCTATGTTATTTTTGTTTGCACAAGGCATACTGCTGTATGTCTCTAAATTTGGATGAGATCCATGGATCTGTATATTATTTTAGTATCCTTAAAAATTGAGAAATAGCCAGAACTGAGTGTTCTTTTCAGTTAAGATTGCAAATGGGTTTTTTGCAGTACAAAACCCAATAATACTGTCAGGTCTTTTATGAAAGTTCAGGACAAGCTACTCCTGTATGGGGCAATAACAGATACTCACAATTTTTTGAAAACTATAACGGCATTTTCTGATTTTATGAAATAATTACATCAATTATAAAGTATCACCAATACATTTTAAAATTATATTTTTAAATCCTGATGAATCTTACTGAAATTTTTCTGATAGTAGGCCTCAGATTGTAGTATGAAGATGAATTTTGTAATGTGTACAGGAGTATACTTTAAAGCTGAGGATCCCTACAAAGAATGTCATATCAACAACTTGCCTTATTTATTAATTTATTTTTGAAGATACTCCAACAGGCAAATTGCAAGTACAGTACAATTATTGCTCAGGGCAGGAGACTTACAAACTTCTATGATGCGATGATGAAATCTGTTCCACTTCCTGTAAACAGCTAATATTAGATTGACTTCATTAGTTGAATTCCTATTCCCCACATAAATGAAGCAGCTACTTTATGTTTAACAGGTATCCATAATAATAATTACTGATGTGTTATTTATAGGCAATCACTGGATTATGATGGCAAAAATATGAAGATAGAATATGAGTCATGAAGAATACAGATATGTTATAAGGTATTCTCTTTCCTTAGACCTGTGAACATTTTTATCCATTGTAATAAAAATTTCTTCTGCCTGCTTTTTTGCATTCAGTTTTGCTTGTGCAAAGCATCTGTAATGTACTATTAAACAAGAATCATAAAAAGGGGGGAAAAAAAGATTGTAAAGGACCTTTGAATACTATCTGGTCCAGTTAGACAGTTAAAACAGGGGCAGCTTCAAAGTTAGATTAATTTACTCAGGGCCTTGTCTGAGTATCACGTATATTCATGTCTTCAAGAGAAGTCTTGAATAGCGCCGAGAACTGTAATAGGTTCACTTGCTTTCTACATATAAATAATTAAAGTTATCAGGGAAGAGTCTTATTTTACACATAAATCAATAAAAGGTTAATCTTTCACTTTTCATTGACTTGAGTCATTTAGGTTCTCTGCCCTACACAAATCTTTCTGTACAAAGATTTCCACTTCTTATTTTAAGATTGAGTAGTTAGGAGAATAATGACAAATTTACAAGGAGAATGTCATGCTTAGCCGTTTAGCACAGCACTTTCATCTTCAGGTAGGTGATAGATTTTATAAATGCAATTCTGAAGCCAATCCTGAAAGCAGTTGCATATTTGCTACCTAGTTCAATCTTTTCAAGCATGGTGGAAGTGTTTCTTCTCCCTCAAGCTATAGCAACCTACAAGAAGAAGCAAGAAAATCTTGTAATTGTGACTAGGGAAAATGGAAAAATCATTGTTGGCAGATACAGTTAAGTAATGGAAAAGACTGTTCTCCTTTCAAAATTTGAGGGAAGTAGAGGTCATTCAATTTCTGTAAAATTAAACTCCCAGTCAACTAGAACAGTTTTTCTGGTCTTCTACTTTGGAGGTGTTGGTGGGAAAGTGACCTTAAATTTTGCTTTCAAGAACAAAAGTAATGAGTTGGTATTCCTCAGTCCAGTCTCTGGTGGCCTGTTGTATCTGGTGCCAAACAGTGAGATACTTTCAATTGTGTTTGGCAGCCTATTTAAAAAAAAAAGGGAGGTGCAATAACAAGGAGTGTAGTAAATGGAAACTATGCTCTCCAAGCTGCATGTGCGTGCTGAGAAAATCCCTGATCACTTTATGATTAGTCTTAGTTGATGTTATTGATAGAGACATGCTCTTATTGTCCTTTAAGAAGCAGAGTATTGCATCAGCTGACTGTTTATGGAACATGCTAAGTGAAATTTTAGTCTTGGAAATTGCAGCTGTTCATCGTGTTTCTATGTATAATAGATAAGATTTTTTAAAAAAATGGTGTATGTAGCTGATATTTTCTTCAGCATAAAATTTACTATATATAATAATACACTATGGTGTATTTATTTTCCCAGCCAGGAACAATGTCTAAAATACAAGGAACTATGGGAATTTCCACATGCTCCATGCAAAAGTGGATTAAAAATTTACTTTATAGAAGTAAACTCTTAAAGCCTGTCTTTCTCACATAAGAATCAAATACTCATAAAGACAAAAACCTATCCAAGATCATTTAATGTCAAGGACTGGTTCTACTGGCCTAGATCTGCAAGAACAACTAATGGAAATAAACACTATTTTTAGAAGTGCTTCATTAATATAGAAACACCCTGCATTTCTAATTTCCAAAATGCTATTAAAAATAGCGGTTTGGAGTGACAGTCCTTAGGAAATCTAAAAATAAACAGCCACCTGTGCTCAAAATGCTAGTAACTCTACTTATAAATCACTTAGATTACTTATTATTTGCAGATATTATTTTTTTTCCCTGACACTTATGTACTACACAAATCATCCTGGTATATACAAATCAAAAGTTATTCAATTAACATAAAAATATCGGATGTCACATGAAATGTCATTTAATGTCAGGCCTGGAATGAGCAAATAAATTGCCTCATCAGTTTAATTAACAAAACAGGTAACCAAGTCAAATTAATGTACTTCAAATGATATTAGAGCCTTTTTGAATGGAATTGCACTGTTGAATTTTAATTGGAAATTCATTTTACAGGACAAGGAAAAACATTATTTTACTTCAGTGCTCAATACTGGACAGACAGACAATAAAATCTTCTGAGCATCTTAGAGAGAACAGGATAAGCTTTGGAGTCCTAGAATCTATAAACCAACATTTGATGATTAAATTTATAATACAGAAATTGATAATTTTGAAAACATTTGTAGATCTGAATTCTTAGGAGTTCTCTGATTTTGAGTTTTCTCATTATTATTATTAATGGCAGAAGACCGGGCTCCACTGTGTTAAACATTGTACAGAGAGAGGAGAGAGCTTTTGAAGAGCTCAGACTAATAGTGATGAAGAAAAAGAAAATTATTCCTCATTGAGAAGCTGGCTGAAGCATAGGGAACTCAAGTGACTTCATGGTTAACAGAAAGAAGTTCAGGAGATACGTGGCAGAACTAAAGCTATATGCTACAGGGGTGCCATGCTGGACCTCGTGCTCACCAACAGGGAGGGGCTGGTGGGGGACGTGAAACTGATGGACAGCCTTGGCTGCAGTGACCATGACGCGGTGGAGTTCAAGATCCACAGGGCGGCGAGGAAACTGCACAGCAAGCTCTCTGCCCTAGATTTCAGGAAGGCAGACTTCAGTCTCTTCAGGGACCTCATGGGCAAAGTGCCATGGGAGGCGGCCCTGGAGGGAAGAGGGGCCCAGGAAAGTTGGTCCGTATTCAAGGAGCACCTCCGCCAAGCTCAGCAGAGGTGCATCCCGATGAAGAAGAAGTCGGGCAAAAAGGCCAGGAGGCCAGCGTGGATGAGCAAGGAGCTCCTGGACCAACTAAAAGTAAAGAAGGAAGCCTATAGGGGGTGGAAGCGGGGACAGGTAGCCTGGGAGGTCTACCGAGTGGCTGTGCGAGCGGCCAGGGATCGGGTGAGGAAGGCTAAAGCCCTGACAGAATTGAATCTGGCCAGGGATATAAAAAGTAACAAGAAAAGCTTTTACAGGTATGTAGGGGACAAAAGAAAATCCAGGGAGAATGTAGGCGCCCTCCGGAAGGTAACGGGTGTCGTGGTTACCCGGGATGTGGAGAAGGCTGAGGTATTCAATGACTTTTTTGCCTCAGTCTTCACTGATAAGGGCTCTTGTCTCACCACCCAAGCTGTGGAAGGCACAGGCAGGGACTGTGAGGATGAAGAACCACCCACGGTGCTCGAAGAGCAGGTTCGGGATCATTTAAGGAACTTGAAGGAGCACAAGTCCATGGGGCCTGATGAGATGCATCCGCGCATCCTGAGGGAACTGGCGGATGAAGTTGCCAAGCCACTGGCCATCATATTTGAGAAATCGTGGCGGTCTGGTGAGGTCCCCGATGACTGGAAGAGAGGGAACATAGCCCCCATTTTCAAAAAGGGGAGCAAGGAAGACGCGGGCAACTACAGGCTGGTCAGCCTCACCTCTGTGCCTGGCAAGGTCATGGAGCAGATTCTCCTGGAAACCATGCTAAGGCACATGGAGAGCAAGGAGGTGGTTGGTGACAGCCAACATGGCTTCACCAAGGGCAGATCGTGCCTGACCGATTTGGTGGTCTTCTATGACGGGGTGACAGCATCGGTGGACAAGGGACGGGCAACGGACATCATCTACCTGGACTTGTGCAAGGCATTTGACACTGTCCCACACAACATCCTTCTCTCTAAACTAGAGAGGCATGGGTTCGATGGATGGACCACTCGGTGGATAAGGAGTTGGCTGGATGGCCGCACTCAGAGAGTGGTGGTCAACGGCTCAATGTCCAAGTGGAGGCCGGTCACCAGTGTCGTCCCTCAGGGGTCCGTGTTGGGCCCGGCCCTGTTCAACATCTTTGTCGGCGACATGGACAGCGGGATAGAGTGCACCCTCAGCAAGTTCACCGATGACACTAAGCTATGTGGTGCCATCGACACGCTCGAAGGGAGGGATGCCATCCAGGGGGACCTGGACAGGCTGGAGAGGTGGGCCCGTGCCAACCTGAGGAAGTTCAACCAGGCCAAGTGCAAGGTCCTGCATCTGGGTCGTGGCAATCCCAGGCACAAATACAGACTGGGCGGAGAATGGATGGAGAGCAGCCCTGAGGAGAAAGACTTGGGAGTGCTGGTGGACGAGAGGCTCAGCATGAGCCGGCAATGTGCCCTTGTGGCCCGTAAGGCTAACCGCATTCTGGGCTGCATCAAGAGGAGCGTGGCCAGCAGGTCAAGGAAGGTGATTGTCCCCCTCTACTCTGCTCTGGTGAGACCCCACCTGGAGTACTGCGTCCAGTTCTGGAGTCCCCAACATAAGAAGGACATGGACCAGTTGGAGAGGGTCCAGAGGAGGGCCACAAAGATGATCAGAGGGCTGGAGCACCTCTGCTATGAGGACAGGCTGAGAGAGTTGGGGCTGTTCAGCCTGGAAAAGAGGAGGCTCCGGGGAGACCTGATAGCGGTCTTCCAGTACCTCAAGGGGGCCTACAG
>WHYT01017644.1:432998-524296 GCA_009806455.1 Tetrax tetrax
GATGAGGCTCTGAGCAACCTGATCTAGTCAGGGATGTCCCTGCTTCTTGCAGGGGGGTTGGACTAGATGACCTTTGAAGGTCCCTTCCAACTCTAACCATTCTATGATTCTATGATTCTATCTTAATCTCAGTAACCTCATAATGATCTTTCTGCTTTTCATTTTCCACTTGCTCTTCATGTGAGTAACAAAGAATAAGCTCATGTTACAGGGCTTTAGTTAGAATAATCTGATGGTTACTTTTGTCTGAACATTTTTCTTTCAGTGAATGGCAAGTGGGAAGCAAAATGGTTAAGTGGGAGGATCACAAAACAGTAAAGTGATTTTTGGAGAAATGCACAGACATTGTTATCAACCACAGAAAGACTGGAAGAAACAGAGACTAAGATTCCTCCTAGAAATGGAAAGTGTTTTCCCTTACATATGGAAGGTACTTAATAAGGAATTTATAAATCATTTTACATTATTTCTATTACTCTGCCTAAATAAGCTGAACAGGAAGGAATCACTGCAGGACATCCTGTATACTTAAAAAGCAGAAAAAAAAAAGATCAAAAATTTTCCAAGTGAGTAGTCTTGTCTACCAGCATTCCAGATCATATTTTGAATGCAAGTTCGGCTGACTAACCTCACTATATCATTCATATTTTGCAAAAAAAAAGTAGCTTAAATACTTAAAGCGTAATACAGTTACCTTATTTCCTCTATGAAGTGGGTTCAGTACTCCCTTTGCTTGTTTCGAAGGTTGACAGTTTTCTCTGAGAAATGGAAGCATGCTTCCAAGCATTTTATGTAAACAGATAGCATTTAACATCTCTATTAAAAAAGAAAAGAACTTAATCCCTTGAGGTATTATTCCTAGTTCCACTACTACTGTAGTTATTACTAAAGCAAAATACTTTCTGCTAAAAAGTTCTTTCAGCAATCAAATTAACATATGTGTATATACATTTACACAATCTGGTCAATCACCAGAAGGTTGCAACAGCAGAAGAGATATCCACTCACTACTATGGCAACCAAAGAGTCTCTCTCAGTTGTCTGGTATCCTGGAATACTATTAAAAACCAAGTTGGAATGGATGGAATAGTAATTCCAATACTCACTACTTCCATGTGAGATTTCTTCAGTCACAGCAGAGTGGATAAATACCTTTCCTTAAACCTTCATTGAAAGAACAGATATTCTAATTGCCAGAAAAAAAAAATGAGTTTCTAGAAGTTAAACTGCATCTTCAGAATCTTTCTGTCAGTCATGGTAGGTGTGGTCATGTAAAGTTATTGGCAGCAGCCAATGATCAATGAATTCACTTGAGGCTGGTACAAGTTTTCAGACACCAGGCTATACAATACATTGCTTGGGTTTAGCAATCAGCAACGTTCTAGATATTTCTGTCTGGTAGCATAGTAGCAATGCTTCAGAATCAGTGTTTGAAATATAGTCTACTAATAAAAAACCCTAAATTTTTCCTAAAAGAAACTTTCAAGCAAATGTGAGTTGACTATATATCATAATGGTCCTCTCTAGCTTTCTAACTCAAAATAGATTATAAGAAAGTGACTTAGAGGGACTTTAGATTGACTCAACTCAAATAATCTAATTATACTAATGTGTTCAGGGTAAGTATGGTTTTCTTGTATAGACTAAGCCTGAGTAGCATTTCTAATTATGGAAACTCTGGTCAATAAAATATCTGTCCATCCATGTCCAGATTTATATTTTAAATGTGTATAAAAAACTGATGTGTTTGTCTGTTTTCCACTCCAATGATAGCAAAAGTTTCCGAAAGTTTAAGGTGATCAGGTGATAGACTTCCATTACATCGTTTGAGATGTTTATCTTTCAAAACCCAGTAATGTTGACATCACCCTCTCTGCATTTCAAAGTATTGTACTTTTTCCTCATTTGTATTCAAACTGCTTTATTTGATTTTTAGCTCTGCTTCTGTTTGGTAATATATAAGTAGTATAGAACTAATTAAAGCTTTGATAGTGATATATTTTCAGTCACAATTTGTGGCCTTTTGGCGTATGTCAGAATTAGCAGAAGATCTCACTGTAAACAATCATCCTCTGAATGAATTTATTGTTTGAAAAAGAACAGCTTTGGCAAGATTGTTAAGCAGAGGAAAAATAAATGAGTTGGATGAAAATACAAACATATGTTGCTGCACACTCACAGCCAATGGTATTTAAATCCTATTTAAATTTGATTAAGACAGAATTTCCCATAAGAGTGAAGAAGGAGAAAGAAGCAAGAGGAATGAGTAAATACAAAAATGTCAGAAAAAAGTTCTTTATAGTTTCTGTTTACAGTGGCATGTGATTGCTTTCTGCACTGTGTGGTGCTGGCTAGATAATTATGCTGCATGAATAGTGAGGTCTAATTGCAGCAGATGAAGTTGATTATTTATGTGCCTCTGTGCTGAAGACATTTGATTTGTACAAGCCTACAGCACAGAGGCACATACAAATCAAATAGCTTTGTAAAGTGTTGCAGCATGCTTCTGAATTTGTTCAGCAGAGAAATATTTCCTGTGCATTTAACACTAGCAATAATGGAACAGTAGCTCCTTGCTATTTCTCCAAGTTTATTGTGGTACTCACTCCCTATTAGACTTTTACTCATCTTGTTTTTATTCCATGAATCACGTGGAGGATAAAAATAGAACAGTCTAGACAGTTCAAGGGAGGTAATTGACATGCACACAGTTTCGCTACTCAAATACTGTTTAGCATGAATGTGCCAAAATCAGAAACAATAACCTTGGAAAATGGCTGAAGCTAGGAAACTTATGCTAATAGAGATTATAAAACTTTCTTGAACACATGACATGAACTGTGCAGATTTTGGTCTCTCTCTACTTCTACTTATGTAGGGGTCACTATACGTTACAGCTCAGTGGATGAAAAATGCATGGAAGACAGGTAGTATGGGACAAGATACAGTCAACTATATTCACTGAGAACAGCAGAAAGAAAAAAAAAAAACAAAACCCAGAAGATAGGATATCTAAGACTTGACAGGCTGAAGGTTTTTGCTTTGAAAAAAAACTTAGATGAGAGATTGTTTCTGTCAACAGTTATGCAGAACAGTTGTTGTAATTTTCCAAAAGTCTTGTTTCTTTGGGTATGTTTTTTTTTGGTACAAACTATACTTGAAGTTAGTCTTTTTAATAGTGCTTGGCTTGTAATGGAGGAAGATATGCAGTTTAATAAACTGCTATATTACAGGTAGGAAGACTTGTTGATTCTACTGCTTTTCATAGGAAAAAAAATCCTTTTTTGGTCCCTTTCTGTGTCCTCGGAAGAGTATTTTTAATTCAATTGAATTTCTAGCCCTGTACATTCAAAGTTGCTTACAAAGTATCTGTAACTGTGATCAGTTACTCCTAATATGTCTTTTTTTCATAATATTTAAATATAGGTTATGGTTTTCCTTCTGTAGAATTCTTATAATTGTTTTCAAACTTTAACTTATGATAATTTGACAAAAATGGATTCCAACTCACATGCACATATACACAGCCATATGTTGCAGAGATGAAAATGCACTTGCAAGTAAAATATAAGAAGGCTGTAAACAGTGTCTACTAAAGTAATTCATCTGGTTGCATATGTATCACATGAATATGATTTAAATATGCTGTATAAATGTTAAGATCCTTTTTTCTAATTCATTAGGAAAAGATTAGGTCAGAGTTGGTTGTAGATTGCAGAACCAATGCTTGGGTAACAGTTATTAAGTAGACAATTGCAGAGGCAGAGTCATAAAGCAGGGTGCATTTACCTGCCTAGTTCTTGTTTCATGTATCATATGTTTGAATATACCTCTGCAAAACTTATTTAAGGGAGACAAATGCACTTAAGCAAGGTAATTCCCTTACTTAAATAAAACCAGATGAAATAAATATACTGTTTACTAGCTAGAGTATGCAAGTCGGGGAATTGGCTATTACTATATCTGCATTTCGGAATAATTGTATATATTGAGTTTGAAAAAAAAAATTATTACAGATAGCTGGATTTTTTAAGCTGCCAAAGTCATTGCTGCATCTATACCTGTTCACTAAGTGGTTATTTAAATAAGGTGATTTGTTTATGGGAGCTTGTCTGCGATTGTGGCATCACATTATACAATTTTTCTTCTATGTTCAGGGTATAATTCTTCTTACATTTATGTAGTTTAAAAAAAGAAAAAGCGTACCTGTTTGTACTGAAATGGTTTCATCATGGACTGTCTGAAGTTAGGGCTCTTCATGGGTCACCAGATGACTTGACTTATGTTAAATGTATCTAAATATCTAGAAAATTCTTAATGGTTTAATTTTAGCTAGCTGAGATACAGACTCCTGTTCCTTATTTTTACAACCCAAATTAGCTTAAATGAAGGAGAATTGATAGTGTAAGATAGCTTGGGTAAGAAGAGGGCTCAGGAGGTGCCTAGTCCAACTTCCTGCTTAAAGGAGGGGCTGTTCTGAGATCAGACATAGTTTCTTGGGGCTTGTCGTAGTTCAGCCCCGATCCGGACCAGACTACGCAGTCTCTCTCTAACTCCCCCCACCCTCCGAGAGAATAGGGAGAGATAATTTAAGAAAAGAGAGATAATTTAAGAAAAACTACTGGAGGTTTGAGATGAGGACAGGGAGAAATCCTTACCGTCACGGGCAAAAACAGACTCGACTTGGGGAAAAACTATTCATTTATTACTACAACTAGCAGGATAATGAGACAGAGAAACAAGATAACCTCCTCCACCCCTCCCACTTCCCGAGCTTAACATTATCTACCTTCCCCCCGGCCCCGAGCGGCACAGGGGGAAAGAGGGAATGGGGGTCGCGGTCAGTCCATTATGCGTTGTTTTACGCCGCTGCTTCACAGGGGAAGAACTCCTCACATCCCTCCCCTGCTCCAGTGTGGGGTCCCACCCATACACCACAGTCCTTCATTAAACTGCTCCGGCGTAGGTTATCTCTTCCACGGAGTGCAGTCTCTCCAGAACGGCTGTCCCAGCGGGCCCTCCACGGGCCACAGCCACATTCAGACATCCACCTCCCCCGGTGCGGGGTCTTTCATGGGCTCCAAGCTCCAAGTGGATCTCTGCTCCTCCGTGGACCTCCATGGGCTGCAGGGGGACAACCTGCTCCACCATGGTCGTCACCACAGGCTGCAGGGGAATCTCGGTCAGGAGCCGCATTACTCCTCCCCCTCCTTCACTGACCTTGGTGTTTGCAGCTGTTTCTCTCACAAGAAAAGTTCATTATTCACAACAGGCTGGCAGAAGCCTCTCAGGATCTCTTCACCTTATTCATCCCATCTCATCTCCTCTCCACCTCTTGCAGCCGGATCGGGCTGAGTTGGGCCCAGTCGGCCGCCTGGCGAGAGGCCAGAGGGTGAGGCCGCCTGCAAGGCCCCAGAGGCCTGCACCTCCCCCTCTGGGCCTCTGCCCTTGCTCAGCTTCGTCACATCTTCTCTTCTCTTTTTTTTTCTGTTTTCCCCTTCTTAAATACGATATTGCAGAGGCATTATCACGGGACATTCTGCTCCCAATTGGCTTGGCCTTGGCCAGCAGCAGGTCTGCCCTAGGCCCGGTCGAGTCCACTGAACAAAGGGGAGTGACTTCTAGCAGTTTCCTACAGAAGCTACCACCTTAGGCCCCCCTCACTAAGCAAAACCACAACAGGGCTTTAGCCAACTAGGTCTGGAAAACTTCAAAAGCCAGAGCTTGCACAAACTCTGGGCAAGCTGGTTCCACACTTGGCTGTTCTTCTGGTGAAAATAGTCTCCTCCATTCTGAGCTTGTCTTCTTTCAACTAATGCCTCTCATGCCCTGCCCTGCACCACTGTGAAGAGCCTGGCCCTGTCTCAAAGGCCTTGCAGCTGGAGCTGCCTCCTCCTCAGGCTGAACCAGCCCTGTCCCTTAGCCTCTTCTCACAGGGCAGGTGCTCCAGCCTTGACCACTCTGGGGTCCCTTTTCTGAACTTGCTTCATTTTGTCGATATCTTCCCTGAGTTGGGAGATCCCAACATTAGATTACCTATGTGTAGTCTAATCTATATGTTGTCTAATGAGTAGAGAGAAATAATCACTTAACTAATATTGTGTTAGTATAGCCCAGGGTGCTGCTCTTAGCATCTTTGCTGCTAGCGTATGCTGCTGGCTCACACTCAGGGGTTGTGAGCTGCCTGCCTGATGCTGCCAGGGCCTTTCCAGCACAGCTAATCCCCAGCCTGTATTGTTGCAAGGACTCTAGATTCTTGGGGGGCGTGAGGTGGTAGGTGGAGAAAAGTTTGTGTGAGGGTTTTGAGGACCCAGCCAGAACATGTGCTTTCCAGGTGTCGTAAAAACAAAAAGTGGAATTTTTGAGATGGCAGGGAGAAAATTTTGAGGGGTATTTTTTGGTGGCATGTTGGAGAAGGGGATAAGAAGTTTGAATGGATTAATAGTAATGGGTGTTTGAGATGAATAGTGTTACCTGTGCCGTGTTATAACATGCAGCTTTCTGCTTTGGAACAATTATGGCATGACTACTTTTTTTTCTTTTGTACGTAGTCCAGAGAACATAAAAGTATTAGCAAAATAAGTAACATGATTGCCTAGATCTAGTAGAGGGTCCCGAGACTGTACTGTATCAGGAGAATGTTTCCGGGGATATAAGCATCTTTTGTAACCAGTCTTTCTAGATGTGTTTCCTTCTAACTGTTGGTGTTCCAAAACTGATAAATATCTCCATTTGTAAATGCTCTTTCAAAAACAATAAAAATTGTTGTCTCCTTTCTCAGCCCATTTACTGAGCTAAGTACATGACACTCTGTGAATCAGTAGGTGAAATTCCCTTTCTCCCCTGCTAGATACAAATTTCCTGTTGGTTCTCAGGTTGCCTTGTATTTTTATATCTCTTTATTTTCAAAATGGTGATTAATCGACCTACAGATTTTGATATTCAAAGCTGCATGACTTTTTCTCATTATGCAATCAGTAAAATTAATGAACGACAGCTCTGCACCACCAGGAGACCTAGCTGAATATCAAAGGGACTATACAAACAGGTTATTTGTGGGTCACTGTCAGGATGGATTTAATTTTACGGCAGAGAGTATTTCTTCTAGTATAGAAAAATGTTTAGTGAATATCCTTGTGTTAATGAAAACTGTTAGATTTATGCTACTTCATATTTGGCATCACTTCAAAACGTCACTGCTGCACTTTGTGAATTTACTTTTGAATTCATTTCAGCATATAATAACAAGAAGGGAGAAATTAGGGAAACTTGAAATCTTGAAGAGTGAAACTGATGGCTCTTAGAAACAGCGTATCGGTTTGGATTAGGCTATGGATCCGGTATATTCAGTGGAAATACTTCATTTGTCTCCTGTGGTATTTGCAGCAAGCCTTAAATTGAGATATACATTTCACAGTTCCATCCCTCTTTAGCTGAATCCAGGGCTGATTTCCAGACAGATGGAAATGATCATTTTCCTTAGCTTGTCTCTAGCAGCTTCAAGTTAAGGTCCACAGTTAGTGAAAAATGAATGTGAATGGTGCTTGCATGTTCACATATATAGTTCAAAATGTGTGACCCTAGACACATGAAGTAGAAATCCTATATTGAGCACAGCTGAAATTAACCATATGTAGTATCATCATTATTTTGCTTTCTGCCATATGACAGAAGGTAACAGTCTGTTCCCCTGTGTTGGAGCCATTACTCACCACAGATGTACATAGATGAAGGGTGATATGATATAAGCGCCAGCTCCAGATGGAAGCCAAATCAGATTTATCAGAGCCTGCATGGTGTCAGTTGAGTTTGCTACTCTGACTGTGGGTTACATTAACATTTTCTGATTATAACAATGGTCTAATGGTGACTTCAGAAACGTGGTCTAACAGGTGAACCTGTAGAAGTACTATTCAGGTTACCTTGGGAATATTTTGATATAATAAAAGGCAGCCTGTAAAGATGAAGAGGAGATACTTCTTAGGGTAGTCTGGAAAGAAAGGAGAATCTCAAGGAACGACTCAGCAATCACTATGCTTGTAGTGCTCTCTGTGGGAGTTAGCTGATTAAAAACAAGAGAACACAACTATCCTTGCATGTCTGCCATACTCTAAACTAAAAACTAACAAAATAACAAAGTGGACCTATTTTATGGGATGAGAATGTACTTCCTCTACACAGAAGCAGATGTCCTCGCTGGTGTAACAAGAATAAATTAGACACTGTGTAAAACTAAACAAAATTAATTGCTACTAGGAGATTTAAGATTATTTATGTAGAAAAGATTACGTTAAAAGTTAATTTCATGGGAGGGACATGTGGAGCTGTTGGGGTGTAGAGCAGTGTGTGAGTGATTTTAAGGAGTGGGAATGACTAGAAGAGATAGGAAATAAAGAGATTATTATACAAAAAGTGAAAATAATAGTATTCCTACAATCATGTACTTTGTGGTCAATAAAATCAGTTTTTAAATTTAGTTATGACTGGAAACCAAACAGAAGCTAATATTTGAATACTAGTAGTACTCATCTGTCAAGAAAACCCTCAACCATTTAGTATCTTGGGAGTAAAGCATAACTAACCTCAGAAACCTTAGAAGTGCTCTCATCCTGCTATAATGATGATCTTTTCCTTATGAAATAGCATATCATTAGATAGAAGCAAGGAACTAAGATCACTTCCATTTTTTAAGTTCCTTTTGCAACTCAATGCTCTCTCTCTCTATATATATATTAATATCACATATTCCCTTAAACCTTACTAATCTTTTACATAAAGGCCCCAGTCTTAAAAAATTGATGTCAAACAAAGTTTCTTGTTTCTGTTAATCACTGAGGGATTGCATTTTGCCAGGATTCCACTCAGAGTGATGAAAATAAGTTGTGACTGTGAGTTTGGAGTCTGAGAACTAATGAGTATTATCTCCTATTGCATCTCAGCAAACAAAAACTATAGCAAGTCTCTGCTACGGCTAGAGCTATGACAACATTGTGTGTAAGTTTTCTTTTTTTATCTTTTTCTTCTTTTTTTTTTAAATGTTTGTTCACTGAACTAAAAAATTGGAAAAATCAGTTCAGGTCAAGTCAAATCAGAATTTGTCAATGAAATGAGCACGTTTATTTAGGCCAATTAAGTGTTTTCTATAATCTAACATGAAACTTCAAATTTTCAAATTATTTAACCTTCTTAAGAATTTTTATTCTTTCAAATTAATTTTTAAAATGAAAAGAGCCATTTTAAAATACTGATTTTAAGATTTTCTTTATGAAAAGTATCATAACATGAATTTTGGACATTCACGACTGACACCTTTGCCTTGTCCTTAGTGCAAGCTGCTGTAGAATTTGAACAGATTATTTTTTCCCTGTTGCAAACTGGTCTATCTCTGTGGGAAAAAAAAAAAAAAAAAAAACAAAACCAAACAACTTAGATCTACAGCTTGATCCAATGTAAAACTTGGTGATTCAAATTCAGTGGTCCTTCTTTGGGAAAGAGAACATCCTGATCTCCTTACGTAGCTATTCCATTGCTAGTCAATATAAAACACAGAACATTTTCTTCCTAGAAGAGAAGGGATTAGGCATCCTCCTCTTCAAACAGAAAACCTTATGGCCTAGTGACTAAATATGTTTCTTGGCGTTTAGCAGTCTGGCCAGCTTTTCAAATAAGTGATCTGGATCTTCTGCTTTTACTTTCAGCACCATTTTAAAGTAAGACTGAACTGGGCTCTGGGTTTTAAAGAAACTTATATAATCACCTCCACTTTACAGAGTTTTAAGAGAGCTTTTGTCCCTTTGACTCAGGGCCGTGAAAGCTGTGTTGATAGGGGCAGGGTCTCCCCTACAGCCAACTCTATGCCTGGCTCCATTTACTAGGCTAGCAGTCTAGTGGGTCCTTCCTCAGGCAAAGATTGTTTTGTATCCAGTCCAGGCACATGAACATTTTTTCGAGAATGATGTGAAGAATGTTTGTCACTAGTTTCTATATTCCACCCAAAAGGCCAAACAATTAAATGCACAGAAGACTGAATGCAGTCCTGAACTGCATTCATCTACTGGGTGCAATCATCTACTGGGTCTAACTGCTCGTCTTCAGTTGTTCACTTTGCAAATTGTCAGTCATTTATGAGATAGAAAATATGATAATTAAGACAAAATATAAAAACTTCTGCCAGTCTCAATAAAGAACAAAACATTCTGTCTCATGTCTCCTGTTGTGAAATGCTAGTGGTAGGAGGTACTGTAGGAATGATGTTTTGTCCACCCTTCTGTTTCCTTAGTAATCTCTACATAAAATCAGAACCATTTTGCTGTACGTGAAATCAGAACCATTTTTCTAAGTTTCACATGATCTTTTAAATTGAAAAAAAAAAATCATTGTTTCTGGCCTTTCACTTATTTCTGAAATATCTCTAGGAAAAAATAAAAAAAAACCCCAATGTGTCATAATTTATAATTTCAGAAGTTGCTTGATTTTGCCACTCTTGTTATAAAATTAAGAACTCCTCTCCAAAATGTTCCCTGCAGAGCGTAGTTAGTAAATTAATTGTTTACAGAAGAAAAGCTCACAATCTGAGGTTATAAACAAATTTAATTTAATTAATCAGTAGTAGAGGAAAATACTGAGATATTAAGTATAATTTTCCTATCTCTGCCCACCCAGACTCAACAGTGAAGTTTTGACTTATTCATAGAACTAGTTTGCTCAGTTCTATGTGGTGTGGCCTTTTCTTTCTCAGTACTACATGTGCAAAGTATACATGTTCTCTAGCAAATGAACCTTAGAAAATAAGTAATACATTTTATTTTAAAAACAAAGAACAAAATCATCTATTATGGATATTTATGAATTCCATATGGTTCCTGTTATTTTTTTTGTACAAGACAGCAGAATTAGGCGAAGTTACAAATTTTGTCAGTCTGGCCTTCAGAGGTCCTTGAAGTGAATGACTTGTCTGCAATACAAAAATACAACATGAAGACAAGAGGTTGTGGTATAATGTAGATGAGGACAAACTATTTAAGACAAATGGTTATCAGGGGAGTAGTGCTAAGAAGGAAGGTAACAGTTAATGTTATAAAACGTATCGCTATACAGGACTGTTACTAACCAGATCAAACTATTCCAGCAGAGGCCATTTTCCATCTTTCTGTAGCATATGCTTATGTTAACAGATTTATGTTGTCTTACATATACAAATGTAGTAAGAATTGCCAACACAGTGTGGAGATGAGCTACATCATAGACGGGGCTTGTCAGGAAATCCACAGGACTTGTTAAAAAATCCATGTAGGATTTAATGATCTGGAAATGGGTACAAAGAATTGGATTACACAGGACTGGATTTACCTTAACTGCAATATTTGATGTCTCACTTGAAAGCTTCCAAAATTCAGACAAATTTTGATCAAGCCTTCTTGTTTGGGCATCTATGCAGTAGAGACTCTGCGTTAGAATTTATTTAAGAAGCTAAGTTCCGAACTGGCATCTGTTAGCCAAAAAAGTGAAAAGCAGTCAGAGCTTACTGAAGAGGACATCAGGCAATAATGATGGGTTTGAGAATACCTCGGGAGTAGATTATTTAGGATCTGTAAGCAGCTCTACATTTTGGATACTATATGATCACTGTTAAATGGATACATTTTTTGTGAACTAAGTGGACAGAAGAACACAGCTTTGTATTGACCTCATGTATGCATGACAGTACTTATAGTGAATGCAAATAAATGAAAAAATTACTTTTTTTTTTTTAAAGTATGCAAAACAAACTGTGATTTCCAGTAATTCTGTTGAGGTAGAAAGGAGGAATGTACTCCATTTAGAAAGTAAAAGCTGAAGTGACAGTGCTCAGTAGCTGTCATGTCCTATAGGGTTGGTGTAGATATGTGCAATATGTGGGTTATAATGGGCAAAGCAGGTTAGTCTTCACTGGTTGCAGCATCATTGAGCCCCCCGGGAGATGTCCAACAATCAACCGTTACAAATTGTCATCTGAAAGAAGACAGAAATGCTCCTTACCTGCAGAACCTGACATGCTTTTCCTGCCTGAGACATTCAGAAGAGTGTTTTAGAAAGCTCTGCAAAAAAAGAAAGGAGAGCAAAAAAGCAGAGGAAAAATAACAGAAATCAAGAGGATTATCTTGTCAAACTATGCAAGGAAGGCACTGCGGGAGAATTTCCTTATATGTGGAAAGGTTCAACTATAACTTATTAAAATCAGGTTATCAACAGGAAATACATATCACACCACACATGATTGGCAGAATACAAGGAATCTGTTAATCTGACAGTTGATCTAGTCACTTAATATTTTTGTGTCTCACTCCTGAATGTTTAAGTACTCATGGCATTGAAAGAAATGTGCAGACATGTTTTGAAAGATTTTATTTTCCCGAAAATGTACTTCCAAAGGGTGTTTGGCTATTTTGAATTGTGACATGTGAAAGAAGCAGGTGGTCTTGCACCAGTTTGAGTGAAGTGGTCTGTGTCATAAAATCAATGACTGTAGGTTACTGCTCGTAAGAAAAGCTTGTTAGAAATTTTGGTCAGAGATGCACATTTGAAAGGTCTGTGGAGGCTCAGCTATATTCTTAGTCTGCTGAGTGTTTGGTCTTGCTAATACAGTAATCAGCATTAAAAAGCCTGCAGTTTACCAGTGGATAACTTGGTGAATACCTCTCTTAAAAGCTCTTTTTTACAAACTGACCTAAGTTATTTGTATGTTGATTTGAACTTCAGGGCTAAATATAATCAGTTCAAACTGTTTGCACAATGTTGTTATTTGTTTGCTAGAATGCTTTCTTAACCAGCTTTGAGCAGCTGAGGTTGCCATTTTTAGAGGAAACGATAAGTCCGTGTACCTTTCAAGGATTACTTGATTACAGACAGGCCCTACCAGCTTCCAGCTACCCTATCTTGTCTACAGGGTAGTGGCATCACGTAAGCATAGTGATGATCTGTAGAGAGGATTTGTAGAAAACGTGGGTTTGTCTTGCAAGGAGCAAGACAAGGTGTCCAAATCTGAAGGTGAAGTTCCATGGTCCCAGCAGCAAGGTCATGAAATGCTTTCAAATATTTCAACTTTCTTTTTTGGAAAATAACGTCCATATAGAAATATCTGTGAACTTTTCTTTAAAATATTTATAAAGACTCTACTATAGTTTTTAGAAAATGTGTATTTTTCTTTCTGTGAGAAGTCTGCAAAATTTACTCAGCACTCTTTTTGACAGAGGACACAGCAGAGTATTTTGAGCAGGGGTTGTTTGGTTTGTCAAGTGGAATGAGGAGCTCCTAGCCACCTGAAAGCTGAAAGTTTAGTAAACCAAGAAAGGTACGATATGAATCCAAATTTATATAGGCTAGGATAGATTCTGTTATGACTTTCAGTAATGATAATGATAGTGCCACAATCTACTTCCTTATCAGGAGATCCTGAGACTACTATGATGTGCAGAAAACGGACTCCACAATCTATAAGATTGTAAAGTAGGTATGTTTATTCAGCGCTGGGCAGCACAGGGGGTAGTCCCGTGCGCGCCTGTACAACCAAGTGTTACATATACATAAAGTTTCACAATACACCTATACATATGCATGACCTATCCCCGCTTCGTATTAAAATTAGTCCCAAGGGGTCATTTTCATAAACTCCTCCTGTCTGTGCCCGTGCGGTGTCTCCCGGTGGTGGCCGTGGGTCGGGGGTCGTGGCGATGAAGGCAGGCGACTCGTCCTCGTCACCACCAGCAATCTTTTGTTCTTGCGCAACCGCAGGGTTTGCTTTAGATGCTTCTTAAGGCAAGTTCCTGGTTCTTATCAGGAACTGTCTCTTGTGTCTCTGGTTCTTATCAGGAACTGTCTCTCCTGAATAATCGCAAGACTTTCTGGTTCGGATAGTTTGCACAATGGTTAGTAAATCATTGAGAACTATTTATCAGCTTGATTCCTTAGTATTAACCCCTTCTTTCAACTAAATACAGGAAATTGAAACGAGAAAGGGAAGTAAGGAGGGAGTTTTAGAAGAAAGGTTCTCTAACCCCAGTCCTTTTCATATTCCTTTATCCTTCCACTTCCAGATGTTAGAGGAAGTAGACTCAATGTATCTGGTCTGCCTCAGTTAAGCAGTTTAACAGCCAAATGAATTTTTCATTATGATGTGTATCCAGGTCTATTTTTATTTTACCCTCTTTATGAGGCTATGTCTCTCATAATGCAGTGCAACCTTCCTTTTGTCATAAAGGAGACTGTACATGTAACAGATGTAGGCTCATCAGGAACTTACTCTAAGAGAAAAAGGGGGAATTTAGGCTTCTGTAAGGCAGCATACACTAAAAAAAAAAGCAGCTCTGAGTTCAACTGACTTGAATTAACTTGAGTGCTTTTAACAAATAAAAGAGAAGCAGCTATTTAAAAATATTTCATGTTTACAAATGTATAAATATACCATGTTTCATTGTTTTGTTTTTGTTAAAATAAATTGGTACTGGATTAGTAAACTAGAACTAGAACTTGATTACCGTATAGAATCTAACCACATCTTTGATATTGATGGGTAATTTAGGAATAGAATTTAGAGTTGCTTAGACAGGTTCAGCTCACCTATTTTGGAACTTTTATTGTAAATCCATTAAAAACATACATGGATTCTTACACTGATAAGAAGGATTATTTTCATAGAGGGGCCCTGGACTGGGGCTTTACACTTTGTAGGTTTGATGCCTGATTTTTCAAAGGGTTAATTCGCAGATGTTTATAAAATGTGTCCATTGGACGGCAGGAAGTTCTCAAGCCAGAGACTGTAAAAGCCCAGCGATTATGGTTTCCTAGTTTTGACTATGAGCTGCTCTTCGCAATGACAGTTAATAGTTCAATGTTCATAATATGCCATTAGCTGATTAGCACAAATATCTCTTCTGTTGACAGAGAGTGAGAATTCCTTCCATAAGTTCACCTGACAAAGGATTTTCCCAGACATTTGCATGAATAAATGCGATTCCATTATTCATAAAAAGTGAGTAATAATTTTGTACTGCAGTTCAATTTGTAGCAGCTATGTTGTTGTATGGTTTTCTACCTCTAGGCCAGGTACAATAACAGGTAAGAGGAGGTTTTTGGCTTCTGCTCGTTTTTAGCATGCATTATCAAGGCCATTATAGGGAGGTTGTCTCTCCTTCTACCATCAAGAATCTGAGCAACAGTATAACCGATGACTAATGCAAGAGGACAATTACTGGTTTCATCAGCTGTCAATTGAAGCCATATGGTGTAGAGACTAGAGAGGTGCTAAGTGATGCACTAGTAATTCAGATGCAGATGAAACCTCTTATTGTGTAATCTTCATGCAGGGAAATTATACTTGCTTTGCAATTGACACATTCATTTGTGTGTGGCTGAATAACTTTTCTGGGGTAAAGATTAATATATTAAGTTTTTCACTGTTTGTAATAAACTAATTTTAAAATATTACTCTTTTTTTTTTGTAGTGTGTATAGTATTTTTAAATCTGCCTATTTCTTAGTATCATAGAATATGAGAGATAGTTTAGTCTTTGTAAGTAAGTAAGTAAGAAAAATAAGAACAAATTCTAGTCAAATTAGACATCTTGAGTTACCTGCTGCTTTGTGAAGACACAATAGTTTGTTTTGAATGGTTTCATATTCTTTCTGCCTGACAATAAATTCCTTGATATTTACTCAGGGTCATAAGGATCCATATTGCCTTGAAGTTTACTAATTGGAAAATAGTAAGTGATGGAGAGAAAAGAGAACCAGTAGTTAAGGGTGGAGTTCTCATGGACATAAGCAGTACCTGAGGAAATTTTTCATTTACTCTATTAGCCGAAAATGGTACCTAGCAACAAACTCAACTTTATCCCAACCATTTTTGTATCTTCTAATGGGAGACTTTCAGTGTGAACATTTATGTTTTGCTCATTCCCTGTACAGCGCCTCAATGCAGATTATTAATGCAATGGTAAATAATTCCGTCTATGTCAGTGTTGTTTTATTCTATTTGTGTTTTCCACATGCATTTAACTGTCAAGGGGTATACAGGCTTATATAGCTGGTGTGTGGGTAAAACTCTTTAAAGAACTCTTGCTGTAGCATCGAAAACCAAAGGGGAGCCTGAGTCCTCCAGGGGGGGCTCAAAGAAAAGTCTTTCCTCTGCATTTAGTTGAGAAATGGAAACTTTTTTTCAGCTTGCTATTGCTGAGCAGTCCCCACCCCACCCCCCTGCCCTGCCTTGTTTAAACTTTTCATGGAGCGGAACATTTTTATTTCCAGTAAGGCTTCCTATCATCTCCTCCTTTGAAAATGGGAAAAATAAATCCTCTTTGCATCGTAAGGCAGAGTACATCCTCACCTTTCCCTTGGTGGAGAGCTGACTACTAATCCTGTGTTGTTCTGTACTTGTTGATTACTTATCAATCTTCTTCTTACTTTACGCACTGAATCTATAGGGCAGCCACATCATTGACGGCTTGGAAGCTTAGTCTGCTGATGAATGTGCCTTTGGGGAAGACACTGTGATTGCTGAGCCTGGAAAAGGCTCTGAGTGTGTCTGTGGGAGTTATGAGACGGGAAATTACTGAAGAGGAAAACTAAGAACCTTAATGTATCTTTAATGTGTTGCATAGTTTCTCTGTGTAAACGCCTGGCCATCTTTTCTGCATAGTGAATGCATAATTGTGAGTTTGGCATTTGAATCATTTTCCCCTCAAGGAAGCCCTAAAGGTTAAAAACTTGAGGGGGATGAAAAATGTTTTTATTCTCTCTGATCTATTATTTAATGTTGTTTAAAGTGATACCATCTCACCAATATTAAATATCATGAAAACAAAATTGAGTATGCTCTTGAGTTTGAGATTTTTTACCATACATTCAGGAGATGTAAATAATAAGGAGGAAAAACTAAGTTCAGAGCTGTCAGCTTTAAGCGTATTTTGCTTTAGGGTTAAATTTTTGCACCATGAAAAAAGAGTTTAATTAGGTACATAAAGGTACCTCCATTTATGTTAAAAAAGGAAAGTCCCATCAAGATGTCTGGGAAAATAAAGAATTTAAACACATTTAATGTGTTCTTCATTCATCAAAGTGATTTCTGAAACATGAGGTAGCCCAAATTTATCTCTGGTGTAAATCTACTGATTTTACAAAGGAGAATGAGTAAAAAAAAAATGGTAAATTCAGCATATTTTTTCATACTTGAATTTATTGTTGAGTCATTTCTAAGCTGTTATTAATAAAACGGGAAAGCGAAAAGAATTGCTTGATTGGCTGCAAACTGTTTTCATTGCTGTCTAAAACACAGCCATAGTAATTATGTACATTGATCATCCAGGGGATTTTAGTCTAGAGACAGCAAAATCAAGTCTCAAGCTCGTGTCAGGGAAAAAAATCTTTCTAGCATGAAAACTGTTTCATTTTGTGTGAGTATACTTTCCTGTAAAACTGTGTATCCAGCTATGAAGTGTATTTCCTAGTTTGGAGACTGGTAGAAATAAAATTCCAATTTCATAAACACTCGTGGAAGTGAAAATTAAAAAATTTACCTGTGCCAATGTAAACATCAAAATTGTTGAAACCTCTAGTTAAGAAAACATCTTCTTATAAAGTTGTTATGTTATCATCCTGAGAAAAGACAGATTCATATATATATATACACAGAGAGATGTAACTCCTTCAGTCTGTTGAGTTCATTAGGTCCATGACTTTGGGCTCCATCTGTCAAAACAGTCTTTCAGGACAAAAGAGATGATATGTAGTATGGGGTTGTTGCATGCTGCATCTGCAACTCACAGTTGGTACATCTGACGTGGCTGGTGTATCATGTCCGTCGTCTGCAAGTTGGAGATGTTGATCTTGAGGTAATTGTTGACACCAGTTCCTGTTCCATCATTGTTGCTTCTCTCTGGGTTTTATTGAAGCTCATTCTTCACTGATCAGGGTGTTCCTTGCTGCAATACCTTTGATATGACATATAAGAACTATAGAAACGATTATATACAGTTCAAATTATTGGCTGTTCTCACCTAAAATCAGATCTCCTTGAGGTACACATCGGACTTCCCCATCCTCCCGCATCACCCACCAAGTACATCCAGGTCCTTGGGCAAAAACAATCCCACGGGTGGGTTTGCCTTTGCCCAGGGGAGGAATAACCCAGACCGTCTTTCCTAACATATTCCTTAGATGCACCACAGGGACTTTGTATGTTGCATCTCTTCCTTGATGGCCTGAGGTATCATGGGCCCACCGAGCTAGAAAAAGTTCACCCTTGTGCTGCCAGTCCAGATCCACCTGAGCCACTTCGATTTTAGCAGCTCAATCCACTTGCTGGTTGTTTTGGTGTTCTTCAGTGGCCCGACTCTTGGGTACGTGGGCATCTACGTGACGTACTTTTACAACCAGATGCTCTAACCAGGCAGCAATTATCTTGCCGTAAAGTGGCAGCCCAGATAGGTTTGCCCCTACGCTGCCAGTTGCTCTGCTTCCATTGCTTTAACCACCCCCACAAAGTGTTTGCCACCATCCGTGAGTCGGTGTAGAGATAGAGCACAGGCCATTTTCCCCTTTCAGCGATGTCTAAAGCCAACTGGATGGCCTTCACCTCAGCAAACTGACTCGATTCACCTTGGCCTTCAGCAGCTCCTGCAACTCATCGTGTAGGACTCCCCACAGCAGCTTTCCACTTCCGATTCTTTCCTACAATGCGACAGGACCCATCAGTCAATAGGGCATACTGCTTCTCATTTTCTGGGAGGTTGTTATATGGTGGGGTTTCTTCAGCATGTGTCACCTCTTCCTCTGGTGGCATTCCAAAATCTTTGCCTTCTGGCCAATCTGTGATTACTTCTAAGATCCCTGGGCAACTGGGGTTTCCTGTTCGGGCTCACTGTGTGATCAGTGTGACCCACTTACTCCACGTAGCATCTGTTGCATGATGTGTAGAGGGGACCCTTCCTTTTAACATCCAGCCCAGCACTGGCAGTCGGGGTGCCAGGAGGAGCTGTGCTTCAGTACCAATCACTTCTGAAGCAGCTCGAACTCCTTCATATGCTGCCGGTATTTCTTTTCCAGTTGGAGTACAGCAGGCCTCAGAATCTCTATATCCCTGGCTCCGAAAGCTTAGGGGTCAACCTCAAGTCTCCCCTGGTGTTCTTTGCCAAAGATTCCAGGTAGGGCCATTCTCCCTGGCTGCAGTGTAGAGGATGTTTTTAACATCTTGTCCTGTTTGGACTGGCCCAAGGGCTAGCGCATGAACAATCTCCTGTTTAATTTGTTCAAAGGCTTGTTGTTGTTCAGGGCCCCATTTAAAATCATTCCTCTTTCAAGTCACTTCATAGAGAGGGCTTACAATCATACTGTAATTTGGAATATGCATTCTCCAGAAACCCACAACGCCAAAGAAGGCTTGTGTTTCCTTTTTGTCAGTTGGTGGAGCCATAGCTGTTATTTTGTTGACCACATCCATTGGAATGTGACGACGTCCATCTTGCCATTTTACTCCTAAAAACTGGATCTCTTGTGCAGGCCCTTTGACTTTGCTTTGTTTTATGGCAAAACCAGCTTTCAGAAGGATTTGGGTTATTTTCTCCCCTTTTTCAAAGACTTCTGCTGCTGTGTTGCCCCATACAATGATGTCATCAATGTATTGCAGGTGTTCTGGAGCTCCACCCTTTTCTAGTACAGTCTGGATCAGTCCATGGCAAATGGTGGGGCTGTGTTTCCACCCCTGGGGCAATCGATTCCAGGTGTACTGGACACCCCTCCAAGGGAAAGCAAACTGTGGCCTACATTCTGGTGCCAAAGGGATGGAGAAGAACGCATTGGCAATATCGATGGTGGCATACCACTTGGCCACTTTTGACTCC
Organism: Tetrax tetrax; assembly: GCA_009806455.1. Taxonomy (NCBI): domain Eukaryota; kingdom Metazoa; phylum Chordata; class Aves; order Otidiformes; family Otididae; genus Tetrax; species Tetrax tetrax. The sequence goes on from WHYT01017644.1 coordinate 452,869, forward strand.
AGTTCATACTGAAGCTCTAGCATATCTGGCACAGCAGTACTCAGTGGTGGCGTAACTTCATTTAGGCCACGATAGTCCACTGTTAGTCTCCATTCTCCATTAGATTTTCTCACTGGCCATATGGGACTGTTAAAGGGTGAGCAGGACTTGCTGATCACTCCCTGGCTCTCCAGTCAATGAATCAGCTTGAGGATGGGGATTATGGAGTCTCGGTTGGTGCACTATTGCCACCAGTGCACCATGGTGGTAGCAATTGGTACCTGTTGTTCCTCAACCTTCAGTAATCCCACAACAGAAGGGTCCTTCAAGAGCTTGGGCAAGGTGGCCAGCTGTTTATTCTCCTCCATCTCCACAGTGGCTATACCAAAAGCCCACTGGTACCCTCTTGGGTCTTTGAAATACCCTCTCCTGAGGTAATCTATACCAAGAATGCATGGAGCATCTGGGCCAGTCACTATGGGGTGCTTTTGCCACTCATTTCCAGTCAAACTTACTTCAGCCTCCAATACAGTCAGCTGTTGGGATCCTCCTGTCGCTCCAGAAATACAAATGGGTTCTGCCCCCTTATAGCTTGATGGCATTAGGGTACACTGTGCACCAGTGTCTACTAGAGCCTTATACTCTCGTGGGTCTGATGTGCCAGGCCATTTAATCCATACAGTCCAAGAAACTCTGTTGTCCCTCTCCTCCGCCTGGCTGGAGGCAGGGCCCCTCTAATCCTGTTCATAATATTCACCGCTCACTTCCTGTGAACATGAATTAGAATTCCCTTCCATAGGATCATAGGTAAGATCAGCCCTTCTATTCCATCTGGGGAACTGTCCACTGGAGACCGGAGCAGCAGTTTTCTGGGGAGAACCTCTATTTGCAAATGTTTTTCTCTGCAGTTCACGTACCCGTGCCTCTAGGTCTGAGGTAGGTTTCCTGTCCCACTTTCTCATGTCCTCTCCTTGGTCATGAAAGATAAACCACAGGGTATCTCCCCGTGTGTACCGTCTCTCTTGAGCAGGGAAATGTTAACTCCTAATAGCTGAAATACTGGTCTGTATGGGCAGGGAGTAGGACCTATCCTCTTTTAATTGCTGGACCTCCCAAGATAGTTTCTCCACAGCTGAGACGAGGGAAGAAGAGAGAACGTCTTCATATTGCCGGAGCTGACTAGCCAATTCATCCATTGTTGATCCCTCTCCCTCTTTCCAGATCATAATTGCTAATGAATTGGCATATGATGATGGTACACTCTGTAGAAACTTCCATGACATGAGCCGTGTGCATCAGACTTCATCTGGATCTTGAGGTGACTCCTCGTTGTCTAGGTCACTGTAAATGGCTTCCAGCATGGCTAATTCCCTGGATACCTCTCTCTATGGTGGTCCACTTGCCTGATGGGTAATATCTTCCTTGAAGGGATATCTTTCCTTCATACTTGACTGGAGTAGCCTCCAGAGGCTGAGAGCTTGTGCAGCTCTTCCAATCACTTTGTCAATGCCTGCTTCCCTAGACAGGGATTCCAGCTGTTTAGCTTCCTTACCTTCTAATTCCAGGCTACTGGCCCCATTATCCCAGCATCGAAGCAGCCAGGTGAGAAAATGCTCACCTGGACGGCAGCCAAAATCTTTTCGTATGTCTCGCAACTCATTCAGGGATAGGGATCGGGTGGTTTCAGTCTAATTTATGAGTTCTTCTCTTATGAGTTCCTCTCTCATGAGTTCCTCTCTCATGAGTTCCTCTTCTTCCCCCTCTGTTCATGATGGTCTTGGTTTTTCCTCATCCCTTACTAAACGAGCTGACTTTTGCTTCCAAGATTTCTTCTTCTGTACACAGGGGACCGATACTGACACAAGTTGGTTCTCTGATTCGGCTGCAGTACCAGTAGCTAGAGTTGGAGCAGACGCAGTGCCTGTCGCTGGGGCTGTTGGTCCAGGAGCTCCTTGCTCATCCATGCAGGCCTCCTGACCTTTTTGCCCGACTTCTTCTTCATCAGGATGCACCTCTGCTGAGCTTGGTGGAGGTGCTCCTTGAATATGGACCAACTTTCCTGGGCCCCTCTTCCCTCCAGGGCCGCCTCCCATGGCACTTTTCCCATCAGTCCCTGAAGAGGCCGAAGTCTGCCTTCCTGAAGTCCAGGACAGAGAGCTTGCTGTGTAGTTTCCTTGCTGCCCTGTGGATCTTGAACTCAACCGTGTCGTGGTCACTGCAGCCAAGGCTGCCCTTCAGTTTCACATCCCCCACCAGTCCCTCCCTGTTGGTGAGCACAAGGTCAAGCATGGCACCCCTCCTTGTCGGCTCCTCTATCGCCTACAGGAGGAAGTTATCATCTACACAATCCAGGAACCTCCTGGACTGCCTGTGCCCTGCCGTGTTATCTCTCCAACAGATGTCAGGGTGGTTGAAGTCCCCCATGAGGACCAGGGCTGTGACCGCGAGGCTGCTCCTAGCTGGCTATAGAGCACCTCGTCCGCTCTGTCCTCCTGGCCAGGCGGCCTGTAACAGACCCCCACCGTAACATCCTCTGTCTGTCCCCGTCCTCTAATCTTGATCCATGAGCTCTCTGTCAGCTCCTCCTCCATCCCCAGGTGGAGCTCCACACACTCCAGCCGGTTGCTGACGTAGAGAGCGACACCCCTTCTTCGTCTCCCTTTCCTGTCCTTTCTAAGAAGCCTGTACCCGTCCATGTTAACACTCCAGTTATATGAGTCATCCCACCACGTCTCTGTGATGCCAACAAGGTCGTAGCCCTGATCATATGCAAGCATCTCCAGCTCTTCCTGTTTATTTCCCATGTTGCATGCATTGGTATAAAGACACCTCAGTTGGGCCCCCGACAAAGCCGACTTGCTGGCTGGAGCGACAGGAGTTCTTTCGGACCGCAGTTTAAGTTCATTTGCACATACCTGCAATCCTTCCTCAGCTTGTGGACCCTTGGTGCTGGCACTGGTGCCATGCTGACAGCCGTAGGCTGAACTGTGCTCCCCCTCCCCCAGCAACACTAGTTTGAAGCCCTCTGGATGAGTCTGGCAAGTCTTTGGCCGAGGACGCTCTTCCCCTTCTCAGTTAGGTGCACGCCATCTGCCCCTAGCAGCCCGGGCTTCTCAAAGCACACCCCATGGTCGAGATACCCAAAGCCCTGGCTGTAGCACCACTCCCTGAGCCATGAGTTGACCTGCCAGATACATCTGGCCCTTTCAGGTCCCTGCCCTTCGACCGGGAGGATTGAGGAGAATACCACCTGTGCCCCAGAATCTTTGACTGTAGAACCCAGTGCCCTGAAATCCCTTTTGATGTTTCTTAGGCTGCTGCTGGCTGTGTCGCTGGCACCCACATGAAACACCAGTAGTGGATAACAGTCTGGGCCATATGAGGCTTGGTATTCTCTTGGCGACATCCCTGATACGAGCCCCCGGGAGACAGCATACCTCCCGAGAGAGTGCATCAGGTCTGCAGATGGGTGCCTCTGTACCTCTCAGGAGGGAGTCACCTGCTACTGCCATGCGTCTCTTTTTCTTGGTAGCGCTAGTTATCATATGAGCTGGTCGGGCTACCTTGCACGGCTCCAGTGCCTCCCCAGAGGTGCTAGGTCTTCTTCGGTCTGCAAAGTGGTTCTGCAGGGGCAGCTCAGGGTTCTGGGGAAGTTTCTTCTTCCTCCTGCTGCGCCTTGCCCTTGCAACTTTACATTCATTGGCATCTTCTGCCCAAGTTTACTAAAAAAGCCCTGCATTTGATAACCAGACACAGGAACTCCTGCAAGCTATTTGAGATTGGTTTAAGTTTTGGTATGATGTGCTTGCAAGGACATGCAGAAACATGCTTTTCTTTTATTTCCTTTTCTTTTTTTTCTTCAAGGATATAAAAGCACCAGATTTTTTCTGAAGTTAAATCTTACAGGGTATGAACTGCTATTGAACTCTCAGCAGGATGGTTACTAACGCAATCACACTGAACAGATACTGATAGGGGAATTGGTGGAAACTCCTGAGGGTATTTAACCGTAATCTGAGGTGCAGCACACTTATTAAAAACTTAGCTGTGGTTTATGATGGTGGTTTGGTTTTGGTTTGATTTTTTTTTTCCCTGTTTACAACTGACTCTCAAGCCTTTATCTTGAGCAACTCTTTCCTGCTCCTGACCTGTCTGCCTACCACAGCACCTACACGTGACTTAGTTCATGCTTCTACTCTAGTAGTAATGTTTATTCCACCTTTCTAATCTGACTCCTGTGCTGGGGCTGCATTGTTTCCTGGTCTTACTCCTTCCCAGCTCCTGCCTATTTTCTTGCTTTCAGTTCCCATGCTTTTGGATCTAATCTTTAGAGCTGCCTTGCCCCAAGCTTGAATACCAAGGAAATAACCTTTGGGTAGAACAAGTGTATATCTATATCTTTTTGATGACTTTGCCAGAACAGGGAGTAGTGGATATGTAAGATGATAGAGTGTGATGTCCCTGGTGACTTGTTTTATTTGAATCTGATCTTATACTTCTTACATTCTAGGGAGCTTTAAAAACGTCAGCATTGCTGGAGGGAACATCATATGACGTGGTCTGAGGCAGTCATAGTTGTAAATGGAGTCAACTCTGACTGTTAATCTCTTCCTGATATTTCTGTCAAATATGCAGACAACATGCTGGAAGAAGTGAATGGTATTTCATGGGAAAAAAAAAATAATATCTTAATAGTCCATTCATTGGAAATGAATATGGGGTTTGGATATTGTAAAGAATCTTATAAAAAGCTGGATAGTCTGCTCTGACTCTTATTCTGCCAGTGCTTATGGCAGTGTATGAGCAGAAGAAGGGCAAGTGTGCTGCCGCAGGTAGACTTGAAGACAGCAGTATTGCAGACCTCTTTAGGAGTAGTAAATCTTTGTAATAGCAAGTGCCTGAAGCTGTGTAGGCTATATGTCACAAGCAACAAATCATGCTTTGTACTGGACACTTTCCAAAAGCATATGGAAAAGATGGAGGCACAAATCAGTTACCTTAAGAGCCACGGAGAGCTGTGCTTGAATGTCTACTTGCTCAATTAGTGTGTTGAACCTCTGAGAGCCAAGGCAGGAAACTGAATCTCAGGTGCGCTAGCCTCTCAGAGGGTTTGTTTGAGTTGGTTCAGCATAGGAGTGCTCAAAATCCATCCCATCTAGCTGAGTACAAGAAGCCTGGATAAAGTGCACCTAGAGAACCAAAATAAAATAGGTGCAGTCTGTAATTACTGATAAGCAGCTGACAATCTTTATTTCTTCTGAGAGAGCAGGCACTTTCACCTGGCACAGGTATAACTCATGAGGCAAAAACACTGCCACCAGTGTTCCTGTGGCAAGTGTATTACAGATAAAGCTACTGTATTCAAACATGGACTGTATTAAGGAAAGGACAGGACTCAAACATTTGGCGCATCAGAAAGCTCTGGAAAAAAAAATATTTTTTTTGTTTTTCCTGTGTTCTGTCATGTCCTTACAGAGTAGGAGGTACTTTTACTACATATCCCAGATGAAACGTCTTAAAACAAAATGTCAATGCAACAGGACAAATGCTATTGTAACAGACTTTAATGTTTGAAAATTGTGTTCAATGGTTCATTATTCTGAATAATGTAATTTATCGCAGACACTGACCATTGACATTCTGAACCATGAACTTAGAAATCACTTGAATCAGATATTTAGTTCATACAGTCCTTGATTCACTTTTTCAGACAACAGGAATTGGGATTGTTGTCTTTGTTAGAACTGCCAAAGTAAAACTGGGAAAACCAGCTTAATGGGATTAATCTTCAGAATACTTTCTCTTGCCCCCTTTCTCCAGGGGATTATATGATCTGGGGCTTTAATGAGATAATCATGAATGTTCAGAGTGGGTGATATTCAGCCTAAATGGCCTTTCAATTCCAATTATAGATATTAATATGGCGGTTAAAGGTCAGAATGTGCTCCAGGCTAGTGCTTTGTCTATCTTATACAGTAGCAACCAAAAAATTGCTCTGCCAATTGCAGTGAGAGGTGTTAAGACAGTGGCTAAAGGTCATAAGAAATGCTTCCGTAGAACAAATTGAGTTGGAAAGACAAGCAGCTATAAGTAACACTTAGTAATATTTAGATCCCTTTAGTTTAAGTGATACAGCTGCTTAACATTTTGAATCATGTAAGTCCTCTTAAATAAACAATCTTTACTCAAATTTAAAGGGAATGTTGTTTTGCTCTCCTCCTGTGAATTGCAGCTTCCATGCAACTGGAGGTTCCTCCATCTACTTTTCCAGCTAGTTCCATCACTACTTGCATAAGTAAACCCTTCTGTTGTCGCATGCCCAAAAGGACAGCAGGCAGCTGTGTAACCTAACTTGTTTTTTAACAATGAAAAGTTAATAGAAAGTAGAAAACAGATCACAGTTAGTGCTGTTTTCCCTTTATGTCTCAATGTACATTCATATTGTAAGTGCATAGCCCTTTTCCATAAAATTGCTGTTGGGTTGGGTTAGTGAATGGATACTGTTCTCACACAGGCCTCATTAGCTGAAATCACATCTGCTTTTTCCAGGTTAGAAAAAAAAACCCACAACGGACTATATGTGCTTCTGTTCATAGCTGATCATAACTGTGAATTGTGATGTGATTGATAGCTATGGTGATGTCTTTACTATGCACATCTACCATGCCTGGTTTGGAGTTGCTATTCTGTGAAGTCCGTTGGGACTACAGTCTGTCACTATCTTCACACCATGAATAAATTTGTCTGCCAAACACAAATTTTGTTTTACTGTGGTCTTTCTGTTGCAGGTACACAGAAGAAGTAGTAAGAATATAGTTATCATGGGCCAAGAACTGAGCATCTCTTACTTGGACTCTACTGCTTACAGTGCATACAGTTAAAATGTGTATTCCCTGTCTCTACTTATTAAACCAATATGCCCTTGTCCTATTTTAAAACCTATGCTAATTTTAGAAGTTGGAGGACAGTGCTAACAGCTCTGAGAGTATTGTGGTATGGGGCCCAGGGGCAGCAGTGCCATCATCCATGGATATCATACAGCTGAAATAGAAGTGACAGGATCTCCATGTCTGAGTTAAAAAAAATGCTGATAAAACAATTCCAGCTCCTTTATCCCTCCTGCAACTTCCCATTTCACAGCCAGTTAACTCCAGCATCTCTCTGGCTGTGGAGAGGATCTATTCTCAAGTACAGAGGATAATTTTTTTTTAATATCCAACCCTCTATGCCACTTGTGGCTTTCAGAAGACAATGTAGTACTTCTTCAGTGAATGACACTAGAACCAAAGTCTTACTGCTGCAAGGCAGTTAAGCAGAGGTTGAAAGGCTTCATAAACTTTGGGTGCTGATTTAGTAGCTTGAGTTTCTACTCAGATTGCCCATTCTGGGCAGGAATACCCCCAAAATGCCCTTAAGACTTATTTTACATCTCTACAAACTCTGTATTTTCTGAATCAGTGAAATTTTAAAAGGTAGAAATAATTGTGATTGGAATAAAGATATTGACAGACAGTAGATCTATCCCTTTTACATTGTCTTAAATTATAACACATTACTCATTATTTGTCTCAGTTCCAATACTTTCATTCTCAGTTCTTCCTAACCAAATCAAAGTGAAGAGGAAAAAAGCACTGCACTTCAAAATCATATTTTCTAAATTTAAATTTCTAAAATCATATTTTCTAAATTTAAATGTCTGTTTTATCCCTTTTCCTATGATTATGATCTTAAAACTGTCTTCTGATCATTGATTCTTCTAATTTAAAATATGCTTATTTATACACAGAACTAATTTCCTGTAACCACTTGCAGCATCATCAGGACACCTAGGAAAGATTTTTCTTTTGTTTTTCCCTTGTTGAAAATATAAATATAAGTCTTCAGAAAACCCTAACAAAAGCATCTTTTATTTTATGACTCAGTAATACAAAAGATAGGGTAGTACTGTATGAAGGGTTAACTTTCCTGAAGACTGATATATGAGTTTAAGACTGGTCAATTCTGGTAATTAAAAAAATCTGTCTGGAGAAAGGAAGGCAGTACAGGTTAAGAGTTTTATTTTTTGTGGGGCTTTAAATTTTTCTGCCTCCTTTAGAATGGAAATATTTTTAAATATTAATTTCTTATTAAATTTTCATTTTTCATAAAAGCTTTTTTTTACATGTAAATATTTTCAACCAGTACTGGCAGATAAACACGTTTGGTTACAATGTGAGCTAAGTTCTGCCATGATTGTCAGAATACCTTGGTCATACTTCTCCTTCAAATAGGCTTATCAGAGAGCTGCTACTTTTCCATTTTTACTACCCTGTTGATGTGTTTATGAGAAGGTGCTGGATTATACAGGGCCTGCTTGACCAACCTGATCTCCTCCTATGATCAGGTGACACACCTAGTGGATGATGGAAATGCTGTGGATGTTATGTACCTGGACTTTAGCAAATCCTTTTATACTGTCTCTCACATCATTCTCCTAGAGAAGCTGGCAGCTCATGGCTTGGAGAGGTGAACCCTGCGATGGGTTAAAAACTGGCTGGATGGTGGAGCCCAGGAAGTTGTGGGGAATAGAGTTAAATCCTGTTGGCAGCAGGTCACAAGCGGTGTTCCCCAGGGCTCAGTTCTGGGACCAGTCTTGTTCAACATTTTCATCAATGACCTAGATGGGGGATTGAGTGCTCCCTCAGTAAGTTTGCAGATGACACCAAATCGGGCAGGAGAGTAGGAAGGCCCTACAGAATCTGAACAGGCTGGATAGATGGGCCAAGGTGAATTGTATGAGGTTCAACAAGGCCAAGTGTTCTGAAATTCATTCTGAAAAAGTACAAAAATAAATCCCATGTTTACATGGTATACTTCTGTGAAAAGTAGTATGATTAGTATGGTTTTGCATGTTTCTCCTTCCAATATTATCTGAGCAAGTTACATCATCATTTAGGCTGTTGAAAAGAAATGACAAGTTGTGCAAAAGGAACATACCTTAAAGACAAAGATCACTATCCTCTGCATATATGTTAGTTTCAAATAAAAAAAAAAAAAGAAACATCTAAGGAGTATACTTGAAGATAGTAAATAAACTTCTGTGACTTAAAGTTGCTAAAACTTTTGGGTTTAACATCATGTGTTGTACTGTTATCATATACTACCACTTCGGAGCACAGCAAAGTTTGGATATCAAAATAAAAAAAGTGCAAGGAGCAGGGACATCTTCAACTAGCCAGGTTGCTCAGAGACTCATCCAACCCAGCCTTGAATGTTTCCGGGGATGGGACATCAACCACCTCTCGGGGCAACCTCTGCAACCTCTTCCAGTGTTCAAAAAATTTTTTTTCCCTATATCCAGTCTGAATTTACCTTCCTCTATTTTAAAACCATTTCCCTTGTCCTATCACAACAGGCCTGCTACAGAGTTTCTTCCCATCTTTCCTATAAGCCCCTTTTAGGTTCTGGAAGGCCGCTATCAGGTCCTCCCGGAGCCTTCTCTTCTCCAGGCTGAACAGCCCCAACTATCTCAGCCTGTCCTCATAGGAGAGGTGCTCCAGCCCTCTGATCATCTTTGTGGCCCTCCTCTGGACTTGCTCCAACAGGTCCGTGTCCTTCTTATGTTGCGGGCTCCAGAGCTGGACCCAGTACTCCAGGTGGGGTCTCACCAGAGCAGAGTAGAGGGGCAGAATCACATGCTAGAGGGGGAGAATCACCTCCAAGAGGGGGAGAATCACCTCCTCTCTATATTGTTTCTCTTTAGATTGCTTTTTCCTAAGAATTAGGTTGGCTTTTCAAAGCCGCTTGGGGAACATGGATGTCAGCATTGACTCCTTCAGCCATTATCTTGAAGAAACTTAAAGGTGAAATTCTGTATCATAGTTGAGAAGGTTTTAAAGTGATATGTCATTTGGGAAGGTGCCAGATGTTATAATTTCCTTTATAAAAACAGAAGACATGCCTTTTAAGACTGACAAACCTGCACAAGTGCTGTCTGTACCTACAGTTTTACAGCAGCAGGTCTAGAAAAAGCAGGCAGGAGTTTGTTGTCTGGTTCATATAGGTTAATCGTTTCTTTCCACAAAACTGGTGAGAAGTATGCATCATTTCAAGTACCTGAGACATTCTAATGAAACAAAATAAAATAGTTAATATTTTACATTGTTTTTAATTATTTTAGTGATAGTTTAAGTTCAATAAGCTGCAATTCCCCTTTAGGAGAGACGAGGATTCTTTTCAAACTAGAAAATACATCAAAAAAAAAAAAAAAACAAACCACCAGTATTATTGTCTTTTATATGTTATATTCCTACACATAACTAAATTGTGGCTTAAACTATTTATGAGGAGATTTCATACAGGTGACCTAACATAATAAATTATGTTAGACAGAGGCTACATGATTTCATGCTAAACCAGTGGATGGCAGTCAGGAGAGACAGATTCTAGCTTTGGCTCTTCCATTGACTTGTCCTTGAGGAACTGAACTTGATTAGTCTTCTGCCTCTTTTCCCATTCTATCTGTCCAGCCTATTTATTCTCTTTCACTAGGTAGCAGTATTCTGTACCTGAAAAGTATTCAGCCTGATGGGTCCCCAGTCTTGACTGAAGCCTGTAGGTGCTGCCTTAATGCAAATAATTGTCACTGATATAATGGAGAAGGGAGAATTTTTCACAGAAATGAATGCTTTGTAGATGTAGTTCTGTGCATGCAATAGGGCAGTCTTTTGAAGCATGAATCATTCTTTCTTCCCTTAGAGTGCCTTGTAAATCATATTTCACACTGCAGTTCCAGTCTCCTGATTGCTCTAACTCTGAAGCACTGTATTAAGCACGTTGATTTAAAAAAGCATTGAAAAACTGTGCAATAGAAGACTAACACATCAGCCAACTTCTCTAAAACCCTTCTACGCTCAGCTATGTTTGCTCACATGAGTCCCAAGGAACATGAAGGTCCACAAGTCCATGGGACCTGATGAGATGCATCCACGGGTCCTGAGGGAACTGGTGGATGAAGTTACTAAGCCAGTGTTAGGCTGCTGACTTTGTCAAAATATTTGCTCTTAATGAAAGAGCAAGTGTGACAATAGTAGAGGAAGATTTTTTAAGATAGTCAGGAGAAGTTCTTAACAGAATACAGATGTATCTATAAGAAACTTATTATTCTATTATTCTTCCTTACAGGATAAATCCTTTTGCCTTAAGCCAGAGGCTGCAAAGAGACTGACAGGCTTTCAACTCTGGAAATCACAGAGAAAATAGGAGGAAAAAAAGCAGTACTAGTGTATTTGCTGGTCACTGCACAGAGAAATAACTAAATAGCTCTACCTTATGTATAGACTAAAAGGAGATTCTTAAATAAGGAAGAAAGATATCTTCCTTTTACCTATGAGGGGAAACCTTCTGGGAAAGAGAGTTGATACTAACTTCTTTGTTTTATTTTGTTTTCCTTGATTTATCAAGAGGATTCTGGCACTGTTTTGCTTTACTTCAGTATTAGTCAATTTGGAAAATATTACTATCTGTCTACATAGAGCAACAGTCTTAATTTGCAAGCATAAAATAATGAAGTTAATTTAGGTGTGATCATTTTGAATGGTAGTTCCTATACAGTTTTGAAATTGCTGAAAGGAACTCAGTAAATGTTCTCTTTATGCTCCAGGGACTTCTTTTTTTTTTTCAGCAGGAGAGATATAATTTACAGAGTGAATATAACTCTAGGTTAAGGCTTACTTCCTGATGCACTCTCTAGAGCATTTGACAGAAGCTTGGTGGTGTACACTTGACATGCTGATTGTATATATGAACCTGACTTTAAGAAACAAAAGAAAACAAAAATATTCCTGGTCTCTAACATGACATGAACAGTGATTGCTAGAAATATTCTAAGGATAAGAACATGCACAAAATGAAAAGGCTTTTAGCACAAGATGGATGGGACAGCAGTATCTATTACTGATTGTTGCTGTAAAGATGAATTCTCAGTAGAATTTGAGGACTTGCTTAAGGAACCAGAATGGTTAGTCCTGCAGTGTCAGAGAAAAATATATGGTACGCATTATCAGATGCACTCTTTACTAAATGGGTTATGAGTATGAGAGATGCTGCATAAGAGTGAACGTTGCTTGTCATTGAGTTTATCCTTGGCTTGGGAAGGAAAATAATGGGAATCTATTAGAAGGTTTTGCTTGAATCAGTGTGGACCAAATGCTAGTTTTGGCAGAGCCTCATGTTAGATGTTGCTTGTCAGTAGGAACTCATTCACTGAATAGAATAGGACTCTATCAGCTTTCCTGTTTGATTAATTTCTAAAGTACGTGAACAACAGTTTTAAATAAGAATGAAATCACACAAAATTTATTTAAAGAACATAGCAATTGGGAAGACTTTGTGTGTTTCAAATGCTTTTTTTTTTTTGTAGATATGCCTGGAGTTAGGGTTTGGTAGGTTACAAAGATGCTGGTAAGGAAGAATATTAACGAGTTTTAATTTCTTTAAAATGTATTACGGTACCAATCTCTTAGGTGCATCAGTCAACACCTAGATTAGGATAATTGCTGGATGAGATCCAAACTTCATTCTTGGAAAAGCAGCTCCTTGCCTGACCCATGAAGTTAAGGCAGCAAATATAACTCTTCTCTCCAGCTCTTCTCCCTTCAACTTTTTAAAAATAAACCCCTAGATTTTCCTCCCATTTGTACCTGTTTCTCCTTTTTACTCATCAGTAGGTGATTTCCTCTTGTTAGTAATATAAAATTGATGAAGTATGGCCCACCCTTGCTGATTAGAGTGGCAATTATAGAGTAGAAAACTCCAAATGTCTATTAAGTATAAGACTGTCCTGCTAATGACTACAATTTCCTAGTGTAATTCATCTTCCAGAAGGCTTGGAAAAAAGGCAAATTAAATACTGACTGTGAAACGTTATTTCGTGATCTTACGCTTCAGGTCATATTACTTCTATGAATCTTTCAAAACAATTTGAGGTAAGTGCGTGCCACCCAAAATGCGAACTGCTGGTCGACCTCCTGCAGTGTTGTTATTACCACTTCAGAGTCTCAGTTCTGCTGCTGCTCTATCCATTCACTAGCAGTAATATGTGGATTAGACTGTGGATCCAGGTGGTTAGTCATTATTTTTTCCTGACTCGGCCAACAAAGGCTGTTGCATGCTGCGTCTACCATGAAGGACCGCTTTGTATTGGGTAAAGGATGCACTCTACCACGTTACCCACCCACCTCTGGGCAACTCCGCATATTTTTCTATTGAGGTTCTTAAGTAGTGATTAAATTCATTCTTTATGCATGTATAGCTCTCTGGTTAGTGAGATGCCTATTTGACTCTGGAAGTTTTGGGTGCAATTTAAAAATAAAAATTCTGCAGAAATCCTGCTAGAGTAAGTGATGGTACAGAATGCAGTGCTTTGCTGATCACAGTGCTTGTTTATGTGCAGAATAAAGAAGTCACCCCTTTGTCTGTAATAAAAGCACCCTGATTCAATGAGTTCTGAATGGGTGATACATAATAATAAATCTTACATAGTGGAAGAGTATATTTTTATGGAAGATAAACACTGGAACAGAGGGCAGGAGCACAACACTATTTATATATAGCTGCAGCTCTTTCAGGGTGTGACTATACTCTTCTGTATTTGTTTAGATCCCCCAAAATATGATGCCTATTAATCACAAATATATGTTCCAAGTCAACATTTCCATTTAAAACCTGCTTTCTTCCATAACCACAAACTTAAAGTCACTGTACAGTGATAGCATTTCACTGTGTCAGTACAATAAACATAACCAAACAGTGAGATGAATCATGCAAGATACTAGTCTCCTTATCTTAAACTTACACAGCACAATACAATAGTGCTTTACCTAAATCTCTTGATTGAAGTACTTGCCTACTGACAAATCATGCGTTGCCTCCAGATTCTGCTGAGCTGGAATGCTCGGTGTGATCTTTACATTGCATGATCCAGAAACAGTGAATTAGTTATTAAAACACTGGAGGAAGAGTTTTAAGACAATGTATGTGTCATTTTTTTTCTGGACTATGTGTATTCGCTAATCCCATACAGAAGAAGAAGACAGTAAAGAAGGAAATAATGGGCGGTCATCAGTGTCTTTTCTTGTAATGTTTAATTTTATATAAAAACATAAGATTGCTCAAATAAAATGTTTTCTTTACCATTCATACCACTTTGTAGAGTTATGATCAATTTCAAATAAGAAATACTAACATATAAATGGAATGTGTGGAAGAAGTCAATAGCATTTTTTTCATTTTTGGTACAAAAGAATTCTTCCCTTAAATATTTTTTTTTTATGAAACACTCTCTTTTCCCCCAAATGATAATGAGTTTTAAAATCTGTTGTTTTCTTTTGTTAGGAAATATATTTCTATTGTACATCTGGATGTATGCAGTCTCTTTTACTCATTTGTTTGTAGTTGATTGTGGAATCTTTGCTGTATTTTGTTAAAGAACTTAAGACTTCTGGAACAAAGATGGATTAGACAGACAATCTATAAGAGTTTGTCTGTACTACTGAAGAAAAGAGAGTCTGAGAACTCTTGCTGCCTTCAGTACCGCATGCTCAGACTGACTGGCATTCACACAGCTAACATATTACTCCTTCTGGAGTAGATTCATTTATTCACACCACACTAAATTTGGACAACTGTTTGCAGGTGTCAGGGGGTGGAGATGGGGAGAGAGAGTGTGTGTGTGTGTGTGTGTGTGTGTATGCACACATGCGTGTGGCTGGATCGTGAGGGGTGTTGCAGTTCAAAGTGTCCTGAAGCTCACCACAATGGTGCTTTTTAACTGTGAAATTAGAGGTATATATTGTATGAGGATATGAGGGCTATGCCTTTTGGGGTACTGTTATGGAGTAATGAAGAGCCATAACAAGTGTATGTGTTTGTCCCTATTATCTTTTGGTAGTGGTTTCTGGATTATATATTCCCCAAATTGTGCCTGGGGAGTACCTGTTGTTCTGGAGGGAGCTAGTTGGGATGGTTGAAAACACATCAGTTAAGTAATTTAGTTAATCAGGAAGACAATAACAGAGTCAGTTCTATTTTTTTAGCAGTTCAGATATACCCTGTGAGATGCTGAATGCAGACAGCCCATGCTAAGAGCAGAGATTATGGGAGATAGGAGTTAAAATCCACTGAGTTAGTGCTAAGTCTAATTTCACAAGAAATTGAAAGACAATACTTTTCCTGAAGACTCAGAGGACTTTTCCTAAGGACTTTGCAGCGTTTGTTGCAGCCAGGAAGCCACTAAAACATTAGTGACTGAGAACAAGTCTAAGGAACGTGAGAAATACTGGGATAATGCAGTGGGTAGAGAGGAGATGACAACACCACTTCCCTCCTTCTCCTGCCTCATTTTATCTCGCTTAAACCCAGTGGGATGGGGAAAAGGATAGGAAGAGCAAAAATGAGAAAACTCTTGGGTCATGATAAAGACAGTTTAATAAGTGAAGGAAATGAGAAAAACACACAAGTGATGCAAAGGCAATCACTCACAACATCAAACATGCAGATGAATGCCCAGCCACTCACCGAGTAACAGCCATTTTGGAAAGCAAACTCCATCCATCCAATATTTTTTTTTTTCTTGCTGAGGTTGTTACCTGGTATGCAGTATCTTTCTGGTCAGTTTGGGGCAGCTGTCCCAGCTGTCTCCCCTCCCCATTTCTTATCCACTCCCAGCCTACTCACTGCAGTGGGGAGACAGTGAGAAACAGAAAGCCTTGACGCTGTGTAAGCACTGCTCAGCCATAGCCAGAACACTTTGTGTGTTTTCAATACTAGTTTAGTCATACAGGCTGCTGTGAAGAAAGTTAATTTCATCCCAGCTAGACCAAATATGAAAGCAGTTTTTGGTATGATCCCTCTAAGGAAAAGCTGCAGGTAAAATCATGTCAGAATGCTGCCCAGTTTGGAGGTTGAGATATATAGTATTCAAAATCATGGTGACAGAAGTTTTTGGCAAAATTATTAGGACTAGTCCCAACATCATGGAACATTGTTGTTAAAGCCTGGCTTTGACAAGCTCCATCAGACCCACAAGTAATGATCAAGTAATAGTAGCACCATTCCATATAAAATGTTGATGAGTCTGAAGCGTCAATACATATTTTCAATATTAAATCTGGCTCATAGGTTTATGCCTAAACATGATTTGATTGAAACAAGTGACAGACTCCTTTTTGCCTCAATGGGAGCATGATTAGTTATTCTATGTGCAATAATAAGACTGATGAAAATGATCAACAATTTGTTGTAACTGCATATAACTGTGAGGAACAAATAAATCAAACAGGCACTTAAAGAATTTCCTTTTTTTTTGTTAAAAAAATCCATTGGGATACTGACAGGTATGAATCAATCGTTCATTTGGTGCTGATTAATAGTTTTGCCTGAAGCTTCATGGAGGAAACTTGCAAATCATAGGAATTGTGAAAAATATAAGTGTATGAAATACCAGGTTATCCTGTCACAAAATATCATGTTATTCTCAGCCAGAGTACAACATTGTGTAAACAAAAATCTGGTGGAAGGGTCATATTCTGATTGCATTTTAATATTATGGATCCAGAGTAAAATCGCTATCAGCATTGAAATTGCAGTGTGTACTCACACACTTTTCAAAGGTGACTGGGATATCTAGACATACAATGTCACTCAGGAATAAGGAGAAGAAGATAGCTAAGCTGCTTATTTAGCTCTGAAAAACTTAAACATTTATGCTTAAATTGACATGCGTAAAAACAAGAGCACAGGCTGTGACCAGAGTTGTCACTTCCTCTTGCATCCTCTGCTTTGTCTGTCGAAGTTAAGTAGCACATACTCCTTCTCCTCTACTGTCTGTGGAATATTTTAGATGTTTGTTTTTAAATGAAAGAAAAAGAATTAAAAAAACTGCTGAAGTTTCTTAGTGCCTGGCTTGGGAAGTTATTTGGCCTATCCTCTCCTCAGCACCACAATACTATTCATTTAGACTTCAGAAGTGAAGTCTGACTCAGGTGAAATTCTGTTAGAGGATCCCATACATCTAAGTTACTAAAAGTGTAATCTGGAATTTTCAATGTGAAGAGGGAGTGTATGCTCTCCCTCTCCCACCCTTTGGTATTTTCTCTCTAAACACCTGCCAGATACCACTGTTGTTTGAGAATATTTGTTTACTTGAGCAGGTTATATTAAGGGGAACATATTTCTCTTGCTGATTGCTACGGTTTCTCTTGCAGTAGGATGCTTTAAAGTAGTTACCTATTCAAACGCTGTTCTGAGTCCTTCTGTACAGAAAAGTCCACATACTTACTGTACATGAAATTTAGGTATTATGTTTTTCTTCACCTCAGTTCACTACATTATGAGACTTTGATGCTGTACCTTAATAAGAAAATAAATGAAAACCTACTTTTCACTGCTTTAGAATTAGCAGATGGAAAATGTATCTACTATGTGCTCTATTTTAGTAGTGACTTGATAAATGTGTTTTACTTATCCTCTGTTGTAGAAAGTATTAAAACTTGTTGATGCAATACATTAAAGATGACATAATATAGTCCTTGCTTTGGGGAAATTTGTCTGGGATTCATGATATTTCTAGAAAGTTAAACATATGGTTATTTGATGGGACGAAGAAAGAAAATGAGCTCTCAGGCTCCCTTGAATCCAGTATCTTGTCAAGAAATTCATGCTGATTTGGATGTTCTTCCTGTGCTATGATTTATTTGCTGAACTTACTTATGGTGTCTTTTGGTAAACAGTATTAAGTAGAGAGTTTTGTGCTATAGGTACAGAATACTGAATTTGATTAGCTACGTTATTTTATGTATCTATGATTTTATCCCTACAACAACTAGTGTGAAGAAGCACTTTAAGAAGCAGGAAGCATATCAATACTCCAAACAGCAAAACTACTTTAAGTGTGTAGAACTTGGCCAGATTTTTCTCACACAGTCAAAGACATGCAATTGTGTGGCAGGAGGAAATGGAGGGAGTTGCGGGCAGACAAGCAGTCTGTATCTCCTGTAAGAGATGTCTGTATGACTGTGAAGTGTGGTCTGAGGGGGTGAGAAAGTTTGTCTCCCAGGATTCATCCTTTAATTAATGCTTCTGTCTCCCCTAACCATGTGGTAGAGTGCTGTGTAAAAAGCCATGATGACTGTGTCAGGGACACTGCATCTAGTAATGCTTTATTGTAGCCTTAAAGCTTGATTTTGACAGTGCTGATTTGCCAGCATCTGACTGTCCAAGGCATTGCTCTAGCATCTAGCAAGGTTATTGAGGCAGCTCTCATACCTCATTTATTCTTTCAGATTCTTTGCAGCTTTGGTCATACTGTTTGTGAAGTTTTCACTGCACTCATATCAGAAGGAATTACTCAAAATTAGTAACAATGAGGTTCTGAAAGGGAAAACAAGGAAGTACCAGTGGCCTATGTGTATGGCTTTTGTCAGCGTTCCCAGCACTAATTTTTAGTATGTAGTATAACATTAGGTTTCGCACAGTTCCAGTTTAAAACCTAAGTGGACCAATTTAGCAAGTGTGCATAGTCATGGAAGGTATTTGAGTTTAAGATTCAAACTTTAATATTCATTCTTTCTTTTCAAAGAGTTGAACCTTCTAAAATTCATAGCCTTTTAAAAATGTATGTTGGATGAGAGGAGAGAGGAGAGAGGAGAAGGAAGTTTGGTATGGTTTAGTTCTTTGTGATACTTCTTATAGTGGACTTAATATATAAGAGGAGCAAAAAAGTATTTTCTCTGTCTTTTTCCTTAGTATCGAGTAACTTTATCTTACCTTAAAGCACGTATTCTAAGTTATTAGCAGTGGTTTAGACTAGCCATCTATTTCATTTTTCGTGAAAGCCTCTAGATGACAACTAATCAGAGCCATTCAGATGACTAACCAAAACCTTGTTGAAGGAAATTCTAAGTATCCCAAACATATGTAGATCTACCTTTAGAGAGTCAGATTCATCAATATTTTTCAAGAGGGAAATGAGAGGAGGATTTCTAGTTTTAAAACTATAGATGTCAAGTTTTAGTTCAGAGAACAGTTTCATTGTTGGTAAATTCGGTATTTTATGCAATGTATAATGATACTTTATGTGTATCTATCTACGTGTATATTCAATGATAATGTACATCTATGTATATGTATATGTGATCTGTGTGTGGTGTGTACACACACACACACACACAAACTAAAAACTTGTTAATAAATGGCTGTTGTATTCTGTGAAGAGTATTGAAACACGCAAATATTTTTCTTCATGGCACATCAGACTAAGCCTGAGACTTTCCTTGTGTTCTCTTCTTGTGGTTTTGTTTAGTGAGGGGGGGCCTAAGGTGGTAGCTTCTGTAGGAAACTGCTAGAAGTTGTTCCCTTTGTTCAGTGGATTCAGCTGGGCCTACGGTGGACCCGCTGCTGGCCAAGGCCAAGCTGATTGGTAGCAGAATGTTCCATGATAATGCCTCTGCAATAACGTACTTAAGAAGGGGAAAACAGAAAAAAAAAGGGAGAAGATGTGAAGAAGCTGAGTGGGGGCAGAGGCCCAGAGGGGGAGGTGCGAGCCTTGTTGGCCTTGCAGGCCTTGCCCTCTGGCCTCTCGCCAGGCAGCCGACTGGGCCCAACTCAGCCTGGCCTGGCTGCAAGAAGTGGAGAGGAGATGAGATGGATGATGTGAAGAGATTCTGAGAGGCGTCTGCCAGGCTGTTGTGAAGAACTTTTCTTGTGAGAGAAACAGCTGCAAACACCAAGGTCAGTGAAGGAGGGGGAGGAGTAATGTGGCTCCTGGCCAAGATTCCCCTGCAGCCTGTGGTGACGACCATGGTGGAGCAGGTTGTCCCCCTGCAGCCCATGGAAGTCAACGGAGCAGAGATCCACCTGGAGCCCGTGAAGGACCCCACACTGGGGCAGGTGGCTGCCTGAATGCGGCTGTGGCCCGTGGAGGGCCCGCTGGGACAGCTGTTCTGGAGAGACTGCACTCCGTGGAAGAAATTACCCACGCTGGAGCAGTTTCACAAAGGACTGTGGCGTATGGGTGGGACCCCACACTGGAGCAGGGGAGGAATGTGAGGAGTTCTTCCCCTGACTATGAAGCAGCGGCGTAAAACAATGTGTGATGAACTGACCGCGACCCCTATTCCTTCTTCCCCCCTGTGCTGCTCAGGGGGGAAGGCAGTAGGGATAATGTTAAGCTCGGGAAGTGGGAGGGCTGGGAGGAGGTTATCTTGTTCTCTGTCTCATTATCCTGCTAGTTTTACTGATAAATGAATAGTTTTCCCCAAGTCAAGTCTGGTTTTGCCCGTAACGGTAACTTTAAGGAGTTTCTCCCTATCCTTATCTCAAACCTTGAGCCATTTTTCTTATATTATCCCCCCCTATTCTCTTGGAAGGTGGGGGGAGTGAGAGAGAGACTGCGTAGTCTGGTCCAGATGGGGCTGAACTACAACATCCCTAAAAAACAGAGATTACTCCCCTATGTAACCAGTAGACTGGTGGTTGTCAGGATGCCCCCTTTATGAATTTTTATATGGTTTTCTGCGGAGAAGTCATAGTTGGTTTTCTAGAAATTGGGAAGCTGTACTGAGATGTAATTCCTGGAAGAAAGGTTTGCCAGCATTGCACTAGGAGTGGTTTAGAATAAAGGTTGTAGACATCAGGCTTGGTCTGATCTGCCAAGAGGAAAAATATTTACATATTTCAATAACTCTTCATAAAATACAACAGCTATTTATGAATAAGATTTAGTTGTTGTAAAAATGAAGCTGCATCTAGGGAGTATATTCTTACCACTTAACTTTAGGCATTTCATTTCAGTGACTGTTAGTAAGTTAGTAAGTTAAGCTTTGACAAGCTAGCATTTACCACCAACAAACACCATAATCAGAATGTTCTCCAGGTTCTCTGAGGCAGTGCTACCTATCCTGCCCAAGTAATCTGAAATAAACTGGTGGATCTATTTTCTTAAGTAAGGGGTCTATATCTTATATTTCCATAGAAAATCAGTGCATGACATTTATCTAGGCCTTTACTTTTTGAGTACTTCTCCTAGCAGATTGAGATGCTTTTAGTAGTGCCTATGCAAGAGAGTGCTGCTAAACCACCTGTGCTACCTTTCTGTTCTGCAATATGCATAGCTGTATTTTGTGGACTAGAGTCAGCAATCCTTTGAAAAACTATATGATTAAAGCACATTCAGTTATGCTAGGCCCACTTCTTCCTTTACTTGTACCTTTGTCCTCTTTGTTTTCCTCTTCTCTTTGCACTGTAGACTTTTCAGGGCAGTGACTGTCTGTGGTTATTGCAGATACGTGGCTCATTGGGCATGTTCTCAGTCATAAGATTGGATAAATGGACCTCAGCTGTGGGTAAAAGGAACTTTTTTTTTTTTTTTTTTACCTTTTCTTATGTATGTTGAACCTAACAACAAACTGGAATACTAGCAGCTAGGCTCTGAAAAGAGCTGAGATAGTTCCTCAGGATACATCTGAAGTGCCCTTCCTTTAGACCTCAGTGCAGAAAAGTCTATTCTGAAATATTTTCTGCAGTGAAAAATTAATCATTACAGTTAAAATCGACACAATTGAGAAGGCAGCTTTTTGGAGAAAGGAATGTAAATATTTTGTGATCTCTTTCAGCTATATATTTGTACAGCACTTCTGTATTACAGATAATTGTCTCCATTATATATATAATATAGGAAGAGATGTTTTATTAGAATTTGTCTGTATTTTTAAAGAAATCACCTATAAAGCAAAAATATCCATAGTAAGCAAAAGTTTTACTTGATTCTATAACATTAGAAGGAGTGTCTGTTAAATGAAGGAATCCTTTGAAAAACTTCAGGTAAAAACCTTTTTGGAAAATGAATGGAGAAATGGGAAATAGTGTGTTAAAAGTGGGAGAAAATTATTAGCAATTTGAAACTGAAAAATTTTGTCTACTTAGTGCTCCGTTCTCTGCTTTCTGGTTCATCTTTAGATTTTTGCTATTTTTTCAGTTTGCTTTCAGCATTCAGTGTTATCTGTTGGGGTAGCTATAGAAATAAAAAAGAAGAATGCTTTTTGCCCCTGGTTAGCCATAAGAACTCATAATGCTATATCATTCCAATAGCTGTATGTATGTAGGCAATAAGTGTACAGTAGAACCCATTTTGTTATTAATCATTTGCTGGAGCCAACATGCTGCTACAGCATGAGCTATTCAGAGGCATAAACTGCATAATATTTATTATAATAAATCAGTCTGTACCAGATACCCTAAAGGATCCCAAATTGTTGGAGGAGATCCAAAATATTCTAAGAAAGACATCTTACAAATCTACTGACACCTGAAAAATAAGGAAAAAAAAGTTATTTGTGGCAAATATGTGAGGCATATAAAGAGAGATGATTTATTATGTTGGCAACCCATTGTGCTATATATGTTCTTGAAAGGAATCAATTTTTCATGTCAGATGTTTTTAAGTCTATGATGGACTACGGCAAAGGAAAGCATATTTGAGTTTGAGCTTGTAGTGAAAGGAAACCATTCAGTCATCTGGTTTACTATATACAGAAATGTTGCGTAGCATATCTATTGGAATAAATAATTATAAGTAAAACTGGCACATAAAAACCAGCAGCATAAGACTAAAATAAAAGTGTAATGTGCTTACATAGCTTAAGCTTCTGTCTTTTTAATATCTTAGGTGGAAAGGGCTGAAACACACAAACAGGTTACTTTTTCATTGCTGTTGTTTTTACTTAATACTCTTACACTCACAAGCATACCTGGAAACAGTTTTAAAAGATGGCTTTTAAAACTATAAAGTCAGTTATTCATAAGTTAGGAAATGACAGAATTAATTAAGATTTCCTATATATCTTAATCTTTCCGCTTCCTTCAGGTTATTTATGAAATAGACTTTTATTATACGGTGCTGTGGTCTATTTTTGCCTCATCTCTCCAGCCACATCCTTATCTATCTCACTAGCCTTTGCTTTCTTTCCACATTGACCTTCTGGACTGTGGCATTCCTGTCAAAGTCTCCTCCCTGAGTTCTCATCTCATCCATCTAAGACAATTAGTCTCCTTTGTTCTCCTCTTTCCATTTTGCTCTTCTTCCCTCAGATATCCCATCACTCTTCCTGCACAATTTTCTCTGTCCAAGTACTTCCTTCACACTGTCATCATTTTTGAAAGTATTTACCTCTTCCTCTCTCACACTGGTCCTGTGACCCAGTTTATGCCATTCTGATCTGATTACCAAGACCAGCGACTTGTTATACTTTCTCTATTTTGTCCTCTACCAACTAAACCTCAAAATTCCTTCTCTACTCTTTGATTCCCAGTCTTAGCCTCCCTTCCTCATTAATCTTAGTCTCTGTGTAATCTTTGTTCCAGTCTATTTCTCTCTGCTAATACACCCATTGTACTCTTTGCATTTGAATTGAAAGCTGAGTGCTTGTACTAAATTTGCTTTTGAAATCAACCCAAAGCTAAGTATCTGGTACAGGGCACAGCTAGCCTCTGTTTGTACACTGAGTTGGAAATATGTAATTTCTCTGTGAAAGAGATTCTTGCATATATATTATATCGTTATCAGACCTGAGAACGTTCATAGAGTCAAGAATCTTCACTGATGATGGTATTTTTTTAGACTTCATCTATTAAAGCAAAATAAAAATATATTCTGAACATGGACAAACTCTCTTTTATTTCTCAGATGTAAAGTTATATGAATTTCTGTAAACTTTCACAGGATCAGCAAAGGGCCTGGTGTAAAAAACATTTTTCTGTCAAATTTTATCTCTGCTGGTAGGACAAGAGCTCTAAGTGTTTTCAGAAATGTGAGAAATGTCAGGCAAATAGGAAAACTGGGGGTCCAGCAACTCTGCCTTTCACGGCATTTTTTTTTGGCATGACTTGATTTGGTGAACCTTCCTAGATCTATATTCTAAGTAGATCCAAATACAGAGATTATAACTCAGCAAGTTTTGCAAGATATTTTATAAACCAGTACTAGGCTTACTGACTGCACCTTCATCCAGCTAGTATGAGTGTAGACCAGGTAACATTAGTTACCTCTCATGGTGTTCTGCCTTGGAACCTCTTTCTTCCCCAATTGCAATCTCAGCTCTGTTTCTTTTACAATTTTTAAGATTTTTCACTCAATGATTTTTTTCCTATTTCATATTGCACAAGACTCAGATAACTTTGGCTTTGGTAAACCTTGCTTGCCATTTTCTCTTTTAAAATCCTTTTTCTACTTCATTGTAATTCTGCTGCATTTAAACTCTTCAGATGGAAAATACCCATGGGTCAAGGATTGTTCTAAGTATTTTTAGCCAAACTGGTTTAGTTGTTTTTGAGACTGGGAAAAAGGAGAAGGGGTATGGTACATTTTTAAACATATGAATTTCTCTTGCTCATTGGAGAGATGGAACACACTCTGCTTTGGAGGGGTTGGTTTGGTGCAGGGAGTGGGAAAGGATGGCCCTTGTGTTAGGGATGTGGGTGTGGTTTTGTGATGAAAATTCATCTAGAAATAGCTACACACTCAATAAAGAGAGTAGCAGCTCAATTCATCAGAGCTCACCTGCTCCAGTCTATCCCAGCTTTTTCTTGGAAAGTGGACACATCCCCCACTCCCTTTCAAGTGACCATCTTCAGTCTAAGACTACAAGGGCTGAGCCTTTGCCAGGCTCAATTACTTTGCCTGTAATTGAGCTTGTTTGTCAGGAATTATCTTATCACTTGTGATTAAAAATTAATACACAATTTTGTGCTACAAGTGGAGTAAAACCAGCTTAACACATTCTGACCCCTTCAGCAGCCACTGCTCTTCATTCCCACTCCTCTGCTGCTGCCTCTTTAGTGAGCTGCTGAGGATCTAAAATGTTGCATCATCTTTTGTTTTTGAACACAGATGAGTTCAGTCATGCCAGTCACAGTGTGATGCCACAACTGCTATGAGATTTGTTAGCAAAAGTGAGGAGGTATTATGCTCCCCCCAGCCATCCAGAAATATAGGGATAGGAATTCTTTAACAAGTTCTGACACAGCAGTTCCTGTATCATAAACATTATGCACTCAGATTAGGGAGTCTGTGGCCTGGACTGACAGTGCTTTTCCAGCTGGTACCCAGGCAGCAAGGAGGAAATTGCTTGTGTCAAAGGTAGACAGGTGAAGAATGAGCTACTTAAAAAGGTACAGGTTCTGTGGAAAAATTAGCTGAGGAAAAAATATTTCCCCTGGACTTCTCAGAATGGTTCAGGAAGAACAGAATGTCATCCAGTGAGATATCACCATCAGCGCAAGGACCTCAGGCTGAGGCTATAATTTTAGTTTTTCTCCTTTTGCACACTTGAATTTGGAATCTTGTTTTTTATGTAATACATACTTTTGATTCAATTATTTCTATAGATATTTTGAGCTATTAATATTTTGTGAGAAAAACACAAGAAAATCTCAGCAGAAATGAAACCGAATTCACACCAGAGGAACACTTCAGTGGTATTGTAGGAATCACTAGATATACACTAGACATAGAGCTTACTTAATGAAAATTATAGGCAGGTATCATGTATCAAAGTAGGTAACTGCGGGTTCATGTCTGAGCAGATAACTTTGGAAGGGAGAGATGCATCTTCTGTAGGGAAAACGTGAGCAACATATTTTTCTGACTTGCTGTTCTCTTTTGCATTCTCATATCTGACTCATCTTCTCTGTCTATTCCTACCATTGTTTTTTAATCCATCACAAAAATTTGGTTTTTGCAGCTACATCATGTAATATGAACTCTACCCCAATTATTGTCAGTTAGCTGTAGGGCACCTCCTTTCTGAAAGAGACTCTAAAATCCCATATTAGAACTTAAATCCTTCAACAACAACATAATTTTTGTTTGGGAGTCCTTTTTATGGCACATCCTCTTTTTTATGTGGCTTATTATACATAATTTGAACATCACTTTTAAGAACTTCCATATGGTGTCAATAAATAAGTCTTTAGAAGCTTTCACTTATCTTCTAAATACGGTTGAAGAGTGCCTAATTAAATCAGTATATTAAAAAAACCCCACAATGTATACAAATCAAACATCTTGAACTGGTTATTTTAGCATTTAGATCCTACCTAATTAACGAGTCCTTGAAGATATATTTTTCAAGAGAGAAACTGATATTTCCCCACTCCTTAGCTTTTTATTTTATATTGCACTACACAGTTCTTATCACATAAAAAAAAACCCCTCTGTAACATGTTGGTAGTTTTATGTTTTGTATTGCTCCATGTTTTCAGTTTCAGCTGGCGTCCCAGTAGAAGCTTCAAGCTGCTTGCCCCCACAGCAGAAGCTGAATTGGAGGTTATAAAAGGACTGTCCTCTTCATTCCTCCCCTCTACCACTTCATTGTGAGAAAACTTACCATTACATTGCAGTATTACATTGCATATCAACTCATTATGTAAAAGAAATATGGCAGTGGCTGATTCAACTTTGTGCTTACCTGAGATGTAATTTGTATCCTTATGTCTGGCACAGAAAGTACTCAGTGTAGCTCAGAACTTGGCCTTGACTTACTCTCTACATGTTCAAAGAGCACTTTGACCTCTCACAGTAGAGGTTAAGCAAATGTCACCTGTGTCTATCTTAAAAAGGGAATTAGATTTTAAATGTGTAGTCAGCAGGAGATGAATTCTGTAGATCCCAGAGCCCTCCCTGGCATACTTTACAGCTGGTGAAATATCTGTACGATCACTTCTTCAGTTCCCAGGAGTACAGCTTGCTCCTTTAACTGCTTGGAGAATACAAGCTCTCCAGTCTTTTGGCCTCCCAAAACACACTGGCCTCACTCCCCTATATTCTTGCCTTTGTTAGAACGATGTTAGAATTTTGAGACACAGTTGTCTGTCTAGAGAAAAAAAAAATCCTATAAGAATTAAATTAAAAGCTTCTGTTTCTCTTGTTTTAGACATAACTTCTCTTTCCCTGTCTTATTCCCCTGTGCCTTTTTTTTTTCCTTTCTGATGCCTCTCAAAGGACTGACTTAAAAGGTCCATCCGTCACCTCTCTGACAAGATAGTCTTCATCATACCAGAACTGATTCTTTCTGTGCACTCTGATATCTAATCTAAAAACTGCAATTAGGTATACAGGCCCTTGCTTGCTCCACACATACTGTCTTTTTTTTTTTCCCATAGGCAGTTATTAGCATTCTAGTGAGCCCTTTTGAAACTTGGTTGGGTGCAAAGGTAGGAAAAGAAAACCTAAATAACAAGGAGCTTTGCCAACTTTCATAGCCCTGATTAAACCTACTTCAGTGCTGATACTCAGGCTGATTGAAATGGCTACTTAGATGGTGATCTCTAAAGTGGAGTGCGTGCATCTAAGGGGCTGCACAAGACAATCCATTGGGATATGGGAAGAAAATACTTTTAAAACATGTTTTATTATATTTTTTTAAAAAATCCATGTAGTGTTTATTTAATCTTTATATAATTTTTAAAAATTTCTATTTTTGTTTAGGTTTTATAACATGGATAATGTTTTAGTACAGTAGTACTGTATATAGTTTATAAATATGGTTTATCATAGAATCATAGAATCATAGAATGGTTAGGGTTGGAAGGGACCTTCAAAGGTCATCTAGTCCAACCCCCCTGCAAGAAGCAGGGACATCCCTGACTAGATCAGGTTGCTCAGAGCCTCATCCAGCCTGGCCTTGAACGTTTCCAGGGATGGGGCATCCACCACCTCTCTGGGCAACCTGTTCCAGTGCTCTACAACTCTCATTGTAAAGATTTTTTTTCTAATATCTAATCTAAATCTACCTCCTTCTAATTTAAACCCATTACCCCTTGTCCTATCACAACAGGCCCTACTGAACAGCCTCTCCCCATCTTTCCTGTAGGCCCCCTTGAGGTACTGGAAGACCGCTATCAGGTCTCCCCGGAGCCTCCTTTTCTCCAGGCTGAACAGCCCCAACTCTCTCAGCCTGTCTTCATAGGAGAGGTGCTCCAGCCCTCTGATCATCTTCGTGGCCCTCCTCTAGACCCTCTCCAACTGGTCCATGTCCTTCTTATGTTGGGGACCCCAGAACTGGACACAGTACTCCAGGTGGGGTCTCACGAGGGCAGAGTAGAGGGGGAGAATCACCTCCCTCGACCTGCTGGCCACGCTCCTCTTGATGCAGCCCAGGATGCCGTTGCCCTTCTGAGCCGCAAGGGCGCATTGCCGGCTCATTTATATAAATATATGGTTTATAAATAAATGTATAGATATAAATATATGGTTTATAAATAAATGTGTATAAATATACATAGGGGATACATGCCTAAAAAACATTTACTGATAGGGTTGCATGATCAAAAAACTTTGGAAGTCTGAAAATATTCCTGGGAAGACAGTACACTGTTTCTGAAAAAGGGAGAACACACTGGTATCTAGGAGCTCCCGTGTCTCCCTCTTTGTTATAGTATTCATGTAGGCTCCAAAAATATGAATTCACTCTGAATAAAATGCATTTAATTTATTATTTACCTAGAAGAAGATAAAGACATGATCTGAAAACACATATTGTTTGTATAGATTTCAAGGAGACTTAGGGTAGCCTCTGTGCAGCAATACAATAATTTGAAATTTCTGGTAACATTTTTGAACAGGAAATGGTATATTTGTGGTTCAGAAGTAAGTGCTTGAACAGGGAGCGAAATCTTTACCTTACGTAACTGGTAGAGCTAAAACCAAATACATGATCCAAATACATGATCACACAATGTATGTTAGTTATGAGGCAAGTGAGAGAGAATGATATGCATAATAGATCTAATAATAACATGCTGTGAGATCTGCAAAGGACCAAGCAGATGAAATGAAGTGAGTGTTCATCGTTACAGAGTAGAGCAAATGAGTAAACTGATGGAAAACAAACCAATTATAGGCATAGTCTTATGTGCTCTTGCAGATTGTGTTCAAAGAGTTTAAAAAGCTGCTATCCCATTCAGTGGACTGTATCACTTGCTCAGTAATGATTTAAGCTGGACTGCAGTTTGTTGCTTCAAAGCAGAGGTGGATTACTCTTATTTCAGCAATCACTCACTACCATGGGTAGGCTGAGCTATGATAACACAAGGCTGGAGCATGGTAAATGAAATTGTTCAAGTTGTCCACAGCAGTATGCCTTGTACACCCTAGGTGTCTCATGATATTGTAGCTGACCAAGTTGAACATAAAGTGTTAACATCTAGCAAGACTTAAGAGTCCTTAGGTTGAGTCCCCTGAGTGGGGAAAATAGACAAAGATAACAGAAAAGTATGAAACATCAAGGAACTTCAATATGAAAATGTACAGTTTTCAGGTAGTATCTTTTTTTTTTTTATGCCATTCTATTAATTGCACCCAAAAAAACTCTAGTGTGGATGCAGGCAAACTAGTTTAGAAGTGGCTTATTTTCCATCTTTTATCTGAGTTACTTGCTTACAGATACTTATAGCACTACATAGTGGCATCCACACTTAGAAAGCTGAACTGCTTTATGGAGACTGGTAGAGTAAGGCAGAGGAACCTTTGAGTGTAGTTACATCCCTGAGGAAGTTTAAAATGTTCAACGATGAGACAGCGAGCCCAATCTAGTTTAACAATTAAGAGTCTAGTGTATTACGAAAAGGTTCTTGGAGAGAATTTGCTGCTTAGAGAGTACAAAAGGCATTTAAATGTAATGCCTTTACATTGACGAAGGTATAGCTTGGTGTGCTTCAATTAGAAGGAATCGCTTTTAGGAAAGGCGATCAGTAGTCACGAAATGATATGTGAGGTACAGGGGTGACAGTCAATCACCTTCCGGAGAGGTGGAGATAAGGAAAGTAAGGCACAATCCAGTCTTCAAATGTGAAAGCATTTCCTACTTTCTCAACAAAGGAAAAATGAACTGACTTGTTACTTGCTCAGCTACGAAAAAGGTAGCAATTGAAAATTAAATGAGACATAAGTAGCAAAGTGAGTTCAGAGGATACATGAAATAACAAGCATAAAAAGAAAAGCAATAATTTAAATGAATATAATTTAAAGTAATTCTAAAGACCAAAATATAGCTTACAAAGCTTTTTGTTTGATCATTATATGATGATTTTAAATGATGCCTAGAAATGCCAAAGGCACTAGTGGTCTTAGAATCATTGTTGCTGCAAAAAGGAATGGGTAATTCCTTTCTGAAAGAACATACAGTACAGACAAAGCTTGGAAGAGAAGCAGCATTGTTCAGAAACGGGATCTGGACAGGAATCACAGAATGGCTGTGTCAAAACTAGGTATCTTTTGTCTCAGAGGACGAGTTTATGATAAAATCATCTTAATATATGAAAGCATATGATAGAAATAAGATTAATTTGTAAAAGCTAGAAAAAAATTTCGACTGTATCATAGTAGGAGTGTTTTGTGCCACAGGTTACACTTGCAAGGTCTGCCTGTAGCCCTTCCAGTTCCTCAAACCTTCTTGCAGAGTCTGTGGGATTTCACCTGAGACTTTTTCATGTGCTTTGTCACTTGCCTTATCGAGCAGCAAGCCCACACTCTCCTCAGCCTTTCTTCTGTTGCCAGAATACCTATAGAAACCCTTCCTGTTGTCCTTCATATCCCTTCCCAGAATACCTGTAGAAACCCATCTGTTGTGCTTCATATCCCTTGCTAGTTTGAGCATCGTCTGAGCTTTGGGCATTTCCACCACAATCCCTGCAAGCACTTGATGTTCCTCTGGGGTAATTTGTCCTAACTTCTTACTCTGTGTACTTCTTTTTTACATTTGAGCTCAGTCAGGTGTTCCCTGATGAGTCATACTGGCTTCCTGTAAGATTTGGTCTACTTACAGTGGATTGGGTTGAGTCATTCTTGTGCTCTGAGAAGGCTGTGCTTGAAGATCAGCTGGTTATTCTCATCCCCTTTCTCCTCCCGGGCAATATTCTTGCCAAGTAGGGATTCTGCCAAGTAGGCAGAAACCTGGTCTCCTGAAGTCCAGACTTGGGATTCTACCCTTTATCTTACTTAGAATCATAGAATAGTTAGGGTTGGAAGGGACCTTTAAAGGTCATCTAGTCCAACACCCCTACAAAGAGAAGGGACATCCCTAACTAGATCAGGTTGCTCAGAGCCTCATCCAGCCTGGCCTTGAATGTTTCCAAGGATGGGGCATCCACCACCTCTCTGGACAACCTGTTCCAGTGTTCCACCACCCTCAGTGTAAATTTTTTTTTCCTAATGTCTAATCCAAATCTAACTCCTTTTATTTTAAAACCATTACCCCTCATCCTATCACAACAGGCCCTGCTAAAGAGTTTCTCCCCATCTTTCCTCTAGGCTCACTTTAGGTACTGGAAGGCTGCTATAAGGTCTTCCCAGAGCCTTCTCTTCTCCAGGCTGAAGAGCCCCAACTCTCCTAGCCTGTCCTCATAGGAGAGGTGCTCCAGCCCTCTAATCATCTTCATGGCCCTCCTCTGGACTTGCTCCAACAGGTCCATGTCATTCTTATGTTGGGGGCTCCAGATCTGGATGCAGTACTCCAGGTGGGGTCTCACGAGAGCAGAGTAGAGGGGCCTTCCTCAACCTGCTGGACGCGCTTCTTTTGATGCAGCCCAGAATGCGGTTGGCTTTCTGGGCTGCAAGGGTGCATTGCTGGCTCATGTTGAGCTTTTCATGCACCAGCACACCCAAGTCCTTCTCCTCAGGGCTGCTCTTAATCCATTTTTGCCCAGCCTGTATTTGTGCCTGGGATTGCCCCGACCCACGTGCAGGACCTTGCACTTGGCCTTGTTGAACTTCATGAGGTTTGCATGGGCCCACCTCTCCAGCCTGTCAAGGTTCCTCTGGATGGCTCCCTTCCCTCCAGCGGGTTGACTTCTCTCAGGATTTTAAACTGCACAGTCTCATGGACTTTGCAGCCAAAGCTGTCATTAACTTGCACATTTTTGACCATTTGTTTACTGATTGTGAGTAATAGTTCCCACAAAGTATTTCACTGAATGGCTGATCAATCACCTGCTTCAATAGTCTTCAACACACACTAGAAATCTCCTGGATTACCTGTGCCCAGCTCTATTGCCTTTCCAGCAGACATTCAGATTAAGATCCACATGAGAGCCACTCTGTGATCGCAAGGCTTCTTCCAGCTGTCTACAGGCTTCCTTTACTTCTTAATTTTGTGTTCTGCAGCAAAAACCTGTGCCCCCCACAATGGTCTGTTCTTTAAACTCATGCATAAATGCTCAGCTGGCTTGTTACTACTTCCTCTGTTATGATAGCTCTGTGCACTCCAGCCATTGCTTTGTGTACAGAAAAATCCTTCCACCTCACCTTCCCAGCCTATCTTTCTTGAAAAAACATGCATCCATCCATTGGACTGCTCCAATGGGACCTACCACACCACATCTCTGTTAACTAAAAGAGGTCATAGCTCTGCAGCTCCTATGTGTTTCTGAGGGTGTGGGCATTTGCATCCCTGTAGCCTTGCTTTCTCAAGGGAAGCATGAGAGTTCCCATGTTCTAATGCTTCTTTACTCCCCTATACCTTGTCTTCTCTTTGAATTATGACAGCACCTCCCCAGTATATCTAACTTACAGTTCTGCTCACTAGGTCAGCAAGCCTGTTTGCAAAAACACTCTTGTCCCATTTTGTCAAACTACTCATTCCTCAAAGAGGGTCCGATGATCATAGAGGCCAAAGCCCTGTCTGTGCCACTACCTACACAGCCGGATCTTGATTGAATAGTTATGTCCACTCCTACCTGAGCCTTTCCTTTCACTGCAAAGATCAGCATGAAGATGTTTATTTGAATATCTAAGCTTTACAGAGGCTGCCATTTATAAGATAGAATATATGTATTAAACTGCTGAAAAGTCAAAGTTTTTTGAGTGTCTTTGTCAGTCAGGCATACAACAACATCAGGTCTTTTACACAAGCCTGTTCTATATAAATGAACACAAGAAAATACTGCATGCTGAAGCATACCTAGACACGGTAATAACATACAACGGTGTTTCATACTTTTGTAATAATGGAAAATGGAATTTGCAGTACTTCTGCATGAATTATTTTAATTTTGCTGTATTAAGTTAGATACTTTGTTTTTCTTCTAGAATTCCTCTTTGTCATACCCAGTATGGCGATGGCGATTTATTTAAAAGATGGCGATTTATTTAAAAGCACAAATCCCCATCCAATTTTTAATTAAAAAATGTTAAGTTCATTTCCTGCCAGTAAAACCAATATTTGTTATTACTAATACATTTTAAAGGCAAGCATAGCATTTTTTAGTGTTTCTAGGAATACTGCATGTACTGCACTACTTCATCCTAAATTAACGTCAATCATTCCCCATTGCACTAAAACTTCTCTGAAAGCACATACATTTCCCAGTTACAAGAAAGAACTTGAATTCTTCTCTAAGAGAATTAAGGGACACGTGGCCATTGGACCATCAGATTCACACGTTAAATTAATATAGTGCCTTTTCTTGTGCTGCAACTAATATCAATCACTCCTGAAATACCAGAGTGTTTTAAAATCTAGCCAAAAGTGTAATTAAAATGGGCAATCTCAATCAATGTGACAGTAACTGCTGTATATCAAGGTAATTTTGTCTTATTTCTGTTGGTTTTCTGATTGTCTCTGCATCTTTTTAATGTGTGTGACTGCTTCTTTCTCATTGCTATGTGATATTCAATAAGAAAACTATTCTTTAAAATAAAGAATAGAGTTTGGTTTGTTCCTGTTCATACATTACTATTTAATATTTAATAATATGATCTGATGGATAATATAACTGTTTATTTGTTTGGTTTTCAATCAGCAAAGAGGACTAAAACATGATGTTTCCAATATTTGCACAGACTGATAATGATTGTATCTATGTTATTAGATCAAGATTTTTTCTTTCTTTGACTTCATTTTAGAAAGGCTGAATGTAAATATTTTGAACACCCTCTGTATAATCTATACTCTTTTTGGCATTTGAAATGAGCAAATTAATTTAGAAGCAAGTTTCCACAATGACCCGTGTAAAACCTAGAAGAGCTGAAGTTTGCTTAACTATTTTTTTTTTCCAGTATAGTTGTGGTTTTATGGAGCTGTGTCTAGCTTTTATTCAGGATGCAAATTAGTGTTGCGAACTACCACAGTTAAAATTGTTGATTCAGCAATTTTGTCTTAATCTGACTATAATCAGGAATTTGTTGTTAGTGGTAAATGTGAGCATAAAACCTGTGCCCAAATAGGTCTTGAATTTCCAAAAGTGCTCTGTGTGGATGGTCAGCAGCAGGTTTTACAGTTCAGGTGCCAAAAGTGTCAAGTGATTGTAGGAGATCTGGAGCAACATTAAAAGTAATTCCTTACTTAAGAATAGGTTGTAAAGTTGTCAAAACAACCCTATAGAAAGGGCTTATCAAAGTATTAGACATTTTCAGCCTTAACCTTTTGAATTTTAGAATATTCTTAGTAGAAAATTTATCTGTATAATTCCTGGGGCAAACATCTTAAAGTCTTCTGAATCCAGAGTTCTTGTCTACAGCTACATGCATCTCCATGTAAGGAGGTTCTGCCATGGCTTATTCTTTTGTTTGTGTTGGAGTGATCAAAGCCTGCAGAAAGTGATCAGAAGTAAGCAGGAAATATTCATTCCCTCCACATCTTCCAAATAGAGTGTGAAGAAGTTGCTCAGAAAAGTGAAATAATTTATTCCAAAAATAGTAGAGCACATTCTATACACTATAAAATTCTACTAATTTCTCTAAGTGAATGATTTTCAAGAGAAAACAGACTTACGAAGGAAGAGGAATGTTTTTGAGAAGTAATACAGTTTACCTAAAAACTTGTGTGATCTTCTGTTAAAATGCATTTACTAAACCAGTGCAGGAGTGAGACAGTTTACCACCAGTTTCTTTTTATTTATTTTTTCCCAAATTAGAAAAAAAAAAACAGCGAATATCATTATTCAAGCAGTCTTGACAGGTCTGTAGACACTGTTTATTCCATGTGCATGCCCCTATCGTTTTTCTTGTTCTTTGACAATACCATTTGCTTGTTGTAGTAACTCTTTGAATGTCACTTTGGTTGGTACTCTGATTTTTAAATGAGTGAGCACTCAGATTTGTAATCTCTTTAATATGCACTTAGACTTTTTTAGATAAATACTAAATAGGCTGTTCAGTCATAGAAGGTTTTTTCTTTTTTTCCTTAAAAATAACATGATTTGTGACAAGAGGATCATAGAAATCACAGGATCAATATACCTGGTAAGAAAATGAAAGAAAATCATGCCTTGTCTCAGCTGATAGATTTGTGTCAAAATTTAAAAAAAAAATTTTAAGATCTAAAGAAATAGGTTTTCTCTCTTCATAGATTTTTTTCCTTTTTCCTCTCTCTCTCTCTCTCTGCATTTCCCCCTAGCACCTACGTCTTTTCCCTCATTTTCATTGCATTCGTTCCTCATCCAACTATGAGGTTTATTCAGCACCTGTGGAAGCAAAACCAACCAGAAACAAAAAAGACATTAGAATGAATTTGTATTTCTGTTTCTCATGTTAATGATCTAGAGGATAAACTCTACTGCTTGAGGTTTCTGATGCAAAATCTATTCATTTACCCTCTATAGAAGTCATCACTATTCTATTGATCGGGGTCAGACACATTTTATTTCCCTATAATATGAAGGAAAAAATTAACTTCTGGGAGGAAAAAACACACATCTTCACTGTATGGTTGGCTAAGAGTTTTGCAAAGTAGTTTTATTTTCTCTGTCACCACTCGACAAGGCCTTGAGCAATCTAATCTGACTTTGAAGTTAACTGTATTTTGAGCAGTGTTTGAAGGACCTACGACCCCAAATGTCCCCTTTTCACCTACATTATTTTATGAATTTATATATATAAATTATATGTATGTCTGTCAATGTACATGCATGCATCACATAGATACACTTATATACATCTGAATTGTTTGCTTTGTTCTTCAATATCCAAAAAATCTGGTCGAATTACTTGTCTTTGTTATTAACACACGTCCACACTTACTGGTGTCTGTACATTCTGTGGCTTAGCCTGTAAACCCATGCTGTATAACTTGCTCTTCCCTCACTACATTGTTGTTTTTGGAGTGTTAGCTTGCTTTTGGTGCTTTTTTTGTGACATGTATAAGCCTTGTTCACTTGTATCTATAATCAGATTTTACAGTCATTATGTATGGAACTGTGATCTCTTCCAGGCCATTTGATGCCATACAAAACTAAGCTCTTCCTGCAATCTCTCTTTGTTTACAGGGGAACAAATTGTCCATAGTCAGTGAGAGTCAAAGCAGAATTAACTGCTGGGTCCCAGAGTTGTCCTCTTTCTGGGGCTGCAACATGGCATTCATTCTGCCCAGCAGAATGAAGTGGTGAGAAAGGCAGAGGATGGTGAAAAGCTCTGCCTTTATTTTTCAAATACAACAGTTTGAATACAACAACCAGAATACATAGCAATACAGACTGCCCAAGGCCAGCTGACTAGACAAGGCCAAGCACAGATTTGCTTGAGGAGACCTAGTCTGGGCCTCCCAAAGCCTCCAGCAATGACTTAGCCTGGTAGTGCAGAAACTGTAAAAGGGCAGGGGACAGAACAGCCATAAGGATTTTTCTTGAAGCACATGCTGAGAGAAAGCTGTGTGATTCTGCCTGCCTTGAGATCCCAACTCTACAGACACTTTTGTGTGATCAGAGAGGCACCCTGGACTGGTATAAGTGAGTGTATGTCTCTGAGTGAGTGTTTCTCCCTGAATTCTGTGCATTTCTCCCTTGATACTCTTGGTCATACTAAATTGCGCAGTTTATGCCTGAATACTTCTTTGGGCAACACAGTGTTTTGAGTGGTAGCTTTTGCTTAGTATTGCAAAAGAAAAATGGGAAGACCGATGTTTAAGCTGTCTTTTATGTTACTCATAGCTATCTACAGGTAATAGATAAATATAAGAGTTAAATACAGAATTTCAGTTGTTCTTTTTAAACCAAAATTGTGCTACCTACAAAAAATGAACTGAGGTTTTAAAAAGCATAGATAGTTTTCATATAGCATCTTCCATTTTCAGAATTTTTGTGTTACATGCTGCAATCCAGTTATGGCTTACTTATTGGGTGAACTTTGTGAAAGTTTTAATCGAGTTAAACACATAGCAGTTCAAGTGTGATGAAATTTCATGTCTCTTTTTGGTTCGTGCAATATTAATATGCCTCTGGTTTCTTCAGAAGACGCTTTTTTTTCTTATTCTGGTGTTTGACAATGAGCTAATGTTCAAAATGCAAACAGAGACACTTTACACATTGCCCGCAGTAAAAAAGCATTTTCTTCCTATTTACAATATATGCAGTAATGGGGAAAAAGTGATCCTAGCACCATACTAAAATGAATTTAAGCAATTTCATATTTCATGAAAACTGACAGTTTAAAAGAAAAATCTACAGCAAACACAGGAGAACTGAAATAGCCTAAGCTATTAAATAAATTAAAAAATCACAAAATAGAAATACATAAAATTCTATTAAATTGACCAAATGGAGAAGAGGCAAATTGAAAAGGAATGGTTCCATTTTGCATACGAGAAATTTGCATAGTCAAAGTTCAAAGCAACGCTGGGGAAGTTTCAGGTGGAATTGCAAATTAAAATCATTGTTACCCGGTCCCTTTTTTGTCTTATTCGACATGTAAGGGGACGGGGCTTTTAGCGGCTTCATTACCATATCAGCTCTTCAGCATAAGTTGAGAAACTGTATCCAACTGATGTTGGGTTTTTTTCACTGTCAAAATAGCAAACACTGAAGTAAGGAGATGACTTGAGAGCTGAAGCAGATTTCTGCAAAGCCTGATCAGACTGGGGTTGGTTCTGAGGAGAAAACCCCGGAGACGTCATGAAGATGTCTGAGAATCAGATTTCAGGTTCTGAGCTGCATGCAATGGCCAGCAGTGTCTTTAACAACTATCTGCTGATCATGGTGTCCTTTTTTATAATTATCTGGGTTATTAAATGAATTCCTTTTTTTTTTTTCTAAGTTGCTCTCCCAAGGCACATTGATTATCTATAGTTATGGATCATGGTCAATATTGGGAATGCATGAGAGCTATGCATTTGTGACCAGTTTTAGTGTGCATGGGTATGTCTCTGTAAACAATTTGGAGAAAAATGCCTAGTTTTTAAAGGAATTTAAGAAGAAGAATTGTGTTATGTTTCAGCATGTATGTATTTTAGGAAAATTAAACTATTTTGTTAGAGATTATGTGTCTCCAAGTTCAGGGAGGAATTAAGTGTGAAACATTTGGTTTCACTTTCCTAGAGCTGTTTTTTTTTTCTTTCTTCTGTTACAGTGTATTTTGACTTGAGAAATAATCCTCCTGATTATTCACAAAGTGAAGTCTTTTTCAGTTTGAACACGGTATTGCTCTGCCTTCTATAGCTGATTTTATTGATACTAATGGGAAAAGAGGCTGGAAAATGTCCAGATCTTGCCAAAGATTAGGCTTGTTCTTAACTCCACTATCTCTCTGTGATGTAAAATGCACAATAGTCTTTTCAATTTTGTATTGAATTTTGTGTTGCTTTGTAATGATGTGTCACACTTTGAACTTACGAGGGTGTTTTGGGAAAATAACAAAATAAACTGAATGAAAAATGCAGATATTTTACCAAAGTGTATGAAAAGTATGTAAGCAAAGGAAGGAAAGTCTGGAATATTCTTTGAAATGAAGCAGCAGTGGGAAATTCTACAGTCCAGGCTTGAAGTGTTGGAAGCATGCTAAGGAATAATGCATCTAGCCAATAAAAATGTAGGGAGGAATAGTAACTGAAATTTGCAAGAGCATTGAAACATAAAAACTTTAAAATAGAGGAGAAGAGAGTCATTACTGAAGGAATTTGAAGAAGGGAAGATATTGATGAAACTATATCAACTGCCATGGAGATAAATAAAGAGTTTTTAGGTATTTTTGTTAAAATATGATAGGTATGTCCTTATACCTGTGTCACTAATATTCTCAGAGAGAGGGAGTCAATGAGAGTGCTAAAACCAGTAGTGTTTTGTCAAATAAATGTAATTTTAATACTGGAATAAGTCACTGTGATAGTTTAAATGCCAGACTATTAAATAAGCTCTGGGAAGATATGGCGGAGTGTTAGCAGACATAGTCCAAATCTCTGGAAGTAGCCTTTGCACAGTAACCTGGATACCATACTGCAGTACATTTCAATATCTATTACACTCTTCATCATTCAGTAACGGTGTCTAATGCTGAAAGGTGAGTTACTAGGTTGCTGAAATGAAAGGCTCTGAACTCCAAAAAGGTTGATATTTCACACATTTGATAACACACTGGTATTGCATAATGATTTTTCTTGTCTCACAACAGTAGTTTCTTGGTGATAATTCAGTTACGGCAGTTTATAAACATTCCTAGTTCTCCTCTGGCATCAGTTAGGTTTTAGTTATAACTATTTTTTTTAAATACATAATAAAATGCGGAATACAATTTGGAATCCCAGTCAACCTTTAAATCATTGTGCTGGGCTCTTTAACTGCTAATCTAGTGCTTTCAATGCATTGCTTCAAAAACGTGTAGATTCCTTTTTACCCTTGTCAAGTAGAAACTGTGTTTAAAACTGAGATGCAAAATATTGACCCTGTTGTTTACTCTGTTAAGTGGGTCCAAAACAACCCCAAAATTGTTTATCTTACCAAATCTTATTTTCATATGTCTAATCATTGTCGCTTGTTACAGAACTATAAAAATCACTTGAGTCAATTCTGTTAAAAAGCAGTGTCATAGAGTGGAAAAACTTTAATCCAGTCCTTTGGTCTGTAAAATATCTTCCATTCCTATTAAGGCTCAGTATAACTCAGAACTCACCTTTGTTAAATCCTTAGCCAATTTACATTAGCCCAGCCATTTTTATTTGTACCAAACTTGAATTTGTATTAAGTCAGAATTTTTACCATAACTTTGGACTGTACCCGTTCTGCCTGTTGAGATGCCAGAGTCTGACACCAGAGGTACCACTCTCTACTTTTGCATCTAGAAATACTTGTGCCACCAGGTCTGCCTCTGTGGCTTCTCCACCTCTCATCTCTCCAACAGGACTTTGTGCCACCTCCTCATGATTATGTGAGGCAGTCAGTGACAGAATTTTATGACCATCTTTGAACTGTGTGATATGTTGAAGCAATCTATGCATAGCACCACAGCTAAGGCTGCACAGCGACACTTAAGGAGATCTATCAGTGGTGCTTTAGTCCAACACAATTGCAATGCTACACGGTCAAAGAAGTAAAGAACCACAACATGGCACTTGCCAAGACAAATACTTCAGGCAAAGATAAATGGCAGAAGCATCTTCAATTAGGAGTAATTATGTTGTTGAAATATTTTCAACACTACATGATGCAATTAAACCTTGATCGCCAGTGGTACCCAGCATCCTTTAAAGAAGGGATAAGTATTCATTATGGAAAGAGAAAATTATATGCAATGTTGAGAGACAAAATATAAAACAATCAAAATCTAAAGCAAACACAAATGTACTACAGAAAAGTAATAAACTAGTC
This sequence comes from Tetrax tetrax, assembly GCA_009806455.1. Taxonomy (NCBI): domain Eukaryota; kingdom Metazoa; phylum Chordata; class Aves; order Otidiformes; family Otididae; genus Tetrax; species Tetrax tetrax. The sequence continues at coordinate 493,447 of WHYT01017644.1, forward strand.
AGAAGACAACATGAATGGCTGACTAGCATTCAGAAGGGTCTGGGCTTGAATTTACATGTACAAGGACTTGTATAACAGTAGAAGTTATTCTTTAAGGTCATGAAAATATGTGAGGTTAAACACCTTTCAAACTGTTAAAACATGCCTTAGAGTTTTGCAAAATACTTACAGCACCTCTGCAAATACTTGTAATAATGTGTAATGGAGGTGTACAGCAGCTCACAATGGGCAGAGATTTCTGTTCAGGCTAAAACTCTGGTTCCTGCTATGATGATAGCACTACCTATGTAGTGCTAAACCCACCTTAGGACATGATATTAGATACTCAGTAACACTGAAAAAGTGTCCTAGAATCCTCGCTGTGACAGACAGAAGAATTCATGTGTGATATCCTATAGAATTTCCTACAGACCAGAAGCACTTAATCATAATACAAAAATCATTAACTTAGTCAAGTAATTACCCAATTTGATGATTCTTTTTCCATCTTCATTTTATTGATACTACTTATTATTTTCTGGCACATGCGCTTAGTCTCCTATTTTTAATTCATTACATGATTTTTAATTTTTTATGATTCTGTACCATCTAAAAATTACATTTTTCATAAAACAGCTGTTAATGACCATGAGCCACAGAATTACAGAAGCTAGAAATTACATGTTCTTTTAAGTTGAGAGCTGTTTTCCCGTGGCATGAGTATTTTCAACACTTTATTTTGTAGTGGTTTAATTTAACTGTCTTGAGTAGAATGGATAAGACATATGATGCCAGTAATATTTCAGCTGGCTTGTTTTCTATAATTTTTAGTTTGACTTGCTTTTAATTCTGTGATTCATAAATCACTAATGAGGCACATCTCCCTACTTCTTAAAAGAGGTAATCACTCAATTGACAGTACAGAGGCATGTATTGAAACACAAAGGTACCATGTAACTTCCTTGAAATTATACAGCAAGCTAAAATAATAGAAGAGAAAAAAAGAGGAAAGCTATTGTCTTAGGTACAGAAATCTTTAGGAAGGAAACAAAACTAATGAATAAGAGTTTTCAATCTTGGAAGAATGAGTGAATTAGTACATTTTACAGGTCAAACATCACCCTAATGGGAGCTAATAGATTTTGAGACTCCATTAGACTTATGAACATGAACAAATTTTTCTCAAGAAACATTTTGAATGAAAGTTCTAAATGAAAAGTGTACTGTTGTTTCAGTTAGTTAAGCAGCATTTTATCAACAAAGACCTTTAGAAGTAAAATTCATAATCTTGAAAGTTTTCAAAGATGTTGTTGTAGAGATGTTACGATAAAATAATGTTAAATATTACATTATGTTGTGGTTTTGCTTAGTGAGGGGGGCCTAACTACGACACATTAATAGCAGATGTTCAGTGTGGGAGTCCTGTTTAATTCAAGTCAATATTGGAAAAGTACTCATCTTCTCAAATGCTTTCAACTAAGCCTTACATAAACCTGGATCCTAATATAAATGCTATTATTTCTTACATAATAATTATTAAATTATCCTTAGCTAATCAGACTGAAAAAAAAATCGTAAGCCTTGCAAAATTTTGATTAGGAGCCCACAGTAAAACTCTGTGTGTGTGTCTTCAGCTGAATTCAGAATTCTCTTATCTGGAATCCCTCTTGATGCCAAGAGAAGGGATCATGGTCAGAAAAGCTGATCACATACTTTCCACTATTTCCAGGACTGGCAGTTCAGCATATGCATCCTTTGCTTGGTGCCACAACTTTGCATTTACTTGTCTTTTGAGCCCTGAGACAGAAACTCTAAATGTCAGTATTTAAAATAATGATGTTCTGTAGCTGTAAGGATAAAAGAAATACCAGCTTGATTTTTGTTTGTCTAAGAGTTTAAGTTTTGACATTAGTCTCAGATTCTATTAGAGTAGAGCAAGAACGCTGAACGTGGTCCCAAGGTATAGAAGATACTCAGAACTCTTCTCATTTTCAATATACTAATCTGCCATGAGGAGGTGGTGGCTGTAAGGAACAAGGAGACAAATATATTTTATTTTATACTATGTAATTTAAAATATTGCAGCTAATGCTTTACAAGGCTCATTGAGATCAAATTATTCATGGACAATAATTTCCATTAAGGATTCTATAGACAGGAGTATTGATGATCCTCTAAGAATCTGAGGAAAAACAGTCCTGGGTTGGCTTTTTCTTTCTTTTAGACTTTGCTCCTTTCAGCACATCTGAGAGGCAGACATTATGAGTCAGTAAAAGAAAGAATAGGTCTATGGTCGGTGAAGTTTTGAGCTGTTCCTTCTGGTTTTTTCAGCTTAAGAAATTATTAACAGTGCGAAATGAAGCTGCCTCAGTGGTAATGCTGGTTCAGGAAAGATTCCAGCTGTCTTTCCTCCAGAATCTGGAGGAAGAAGGTAATTCCTGAGCATAGTACTTCAAACAAATCTGGCTGCCCTTTTCTGATATGAGAAGAAACCTGAAAAGAGACCATTTGTGCTGTTAAATGTCAGTTTCTCAAATTTTGGGCAAATAGCCCACTTTCTTATAATTTAGAATGCTTTTGAAGCAGAAACCTCCAAGGAGGGTCTGAAACAATTTCCAAGCAAAAGACTGTAATTACTTTGTACTGCTTTGTTCAGTGAACTGAAACAAAGCCCTAGGCAAAGGAGAAGCTTGTATTTGTTTGCCTATAAACTCCACGTATGTGGTGCCACTACCCTGATACACTACTGTAAGATGTGTTTGAGACATGGTCCATGTCTCAAACCTGATTGTTGCTGTACCTTTTGGTAATACTGCGTCATTTAGCAAGAGCAGCTGCTTTATGACTATTTCTGTCAGAGTGTCATTTTTTCAGTAGGTTCCAAAAGCAACAGCAAATCACTTTTAAAGCATATTTCTTGGAAATAAAGAACGGTAATTCAAAATTGAATTATCCTACGTACAGCACTCTGGCCTGTGTTGCTCAACATCTCCTAGAATGATTTGAATTCTTAGCTCAGCTAAGAATGAATACAAGATACATTTTCTATGACACTAAACTATGAAAGAACTTACTTTAATGTTGTATTTCTGAAGTGCTAAACTAACTCAGAACAGTAAAAACATGAGTTACTGGTCTACAAAAGGTAAGATTGTTTAATCTCTACTTAATAGCTGTTTACTTATTCTTAATAATCTGGCTGTTTTGTGAGGCCCTTGGAAATAATGCATTTTTTTTTTTCAATATTAGGATCTTTTTCTTAAAGCTGGAGAGTATTCTAAGCTAACTTTGTTAAGTTAAAAAGTTACTTAAGAAAGTTTTGAGAGATTTTATTTCGAATGTGCATACATATAAAAATTTTTATTGTGCCTCCTAGTTGAACATCAATAGGCTAAAACAAGTATAGTACACAAATGTTACTAAAATTTTGACCTTCCTTCTCAGAAGGAAGAGGGTTTTGTATCTATTCTGTCTATCTTAAATTATTGTCTTGATTTAAGAAATAAAGCATTCCAGTTTATAGTCTAATAAAGCCAGACTGATCTAAAAGGCATCTTGTATTTCAGGATGCTCATTTGAAATAAAAAAAATTAGATAAACTTCTTCAAAACTCTGGATGACACTGGGTCTTGCCACAAAGATTTAAAAGTAAAAAACAGTTTGCATATGATCAAAGGAAGAAAGAATAATATTAATAAAATAAATATGCTTTTTATTATGTTAATGATATTTTTATGATTATGAAATACATGTGAAATGTATACGTTGCAAAGACCATCTACCTCTTTAGATCATCTCATCTTGTGTTAGTACAGCACTAAATGTAATTTGGACCATAGCAAAAATAGCTTTGAGACATCAGTGCTTGAAGGTTGAGGTTTAGAAAAAATACAGATAGTTGTATGACAGATCCTCTGGTCTTCAAATCTCTGTTGTCACCTCTTAGTCACCTGTGAATTGTTGTTCAAAATCCACTGAAATCAACAAGAATAATTTAGTGAATTTCAGATTGGATTAATATTATGTGATTACTTCTATTACATTATCCAGATGTTGAAAATTATTACAGTCTGAAGGAAACGCTTAAGGGAACTAAACTGCCTATGTCACAGGATTTCAGGAAAATAATAAAAATTCTGTGGGATGCTAACAATTAAAAGAGTTATAGTCCCCCCAAACCATGTTTTATAACAAGAATGTTATTCTCTGAGAGCAATATAATGAGAATGTTCTACTCTACAGAGAACAGTCATATTCCATCAGTTTAGGTCCATTTCCAGACCCTTGCACACTTAGCATACATGCTAATTCATTTCTGAACTCTCTTCTAAAGCAACTCAATTACTTCCCTCAAGAATATCTGATCACAGATGATGGGATAGTGCGCTTCAGGGCCTCTTCCAAACATGTCCATGAGGGATATGGATTATGCCAAGTTTGGCTCCCTGATGATGACAAACACTATACTTTGAGATCTTTCCCTTCAAATGCCTCATACCTTGCTCCAGAACATGTCACACACAGCTATGGCATCTTGCTATATGAACACTGTTCTGATGAGCTGCAAGAACAGTTATTTCGGTACTGTGAAATGAAAAACCACAAACATAGAATAGAATCATAGAATGGTTAGAGTTGGAAGGGACCTTCAAAGGTCATCTAGTCCAAACCCCCCGCAAGGAGCAGGGACATCCCCGACTAGATCAGGTTGCTCAGAGCCTCATCCAGCCTGGCCTTGAACATTTCCAGGGATGGGGCATCCACCACCTCTCTGGGCAACCTGTTCCAGTGTTCTACAACCCTCAGTGTAAAAATTTTTTTTCCTAATATCTAATCTAAATCTACCTCCCTCTATAGAACTCTAGAACACATAGAACTATATCTCTTTCTACAAGGAGTAAAGTGTGGTTTGGAGAAGATACAGGCCAAGTGCTATGGAAAGTGAAGTGTGGCAGCCTGAGATGATTGGACATGAGCAAGTCCTCAGGAATTCACTAGAAATTTCGGTTCTTCTTCTGGGTGCCATTCACAACACAGTATAGACAAATCTTTAGTAATTTTTAAAAAAAATTTAATTTGAAATATAGTAGAGGCTTTGAAATTCATTATAAATCTCAGAACTTCTTGCAGAGTCAAGTGTTCCCATGAATTCCTAATAAATCAAAACTTTCAAAAGAACACATTTCATATTTATAGAGATTGGTTCAATATGACAGTAACGGCTAAGACATGGAAACACCTTGCTGAGCCCCTCATATGAACATTGTGTATAGCAAAATGGACTACAGGTGCAAAAGCTTACCCATATGTCTTCATTTAGAATCACCCTCAAACAGTAATCACCCTAATTTAGTAGCTTCACCTTTACTATGTAGATTTTAATAACAGCTGGCCTTGTTTAGTAGCTGCACTTATTTAATAGCTGCACCTTTACCATGGACCTTTCTTATGCAAGCCGTACGGGAAAGTAATTAAATTTAATGAAAACTGTGCTTTCCAAACAAGGATATATAGTTTGTCATATGAAATGGTCAGTAGGCTAAATCATTCGTGGAGAAATTATCCACAGTCCAAAGGTTAAAGTACTGTAGCTCAAAACATAAATTAAGACTGAAGTGTAAAGAACATGAATTGCAGAGTTTCCTAGATGACAGCAGCATAGTGACTATGCCCTTCCAAGACTTGTATGTTGCTGCAAGCACAGGAACTCATGAGAACATCATTCAGCGAATGAAGATGGAGGCTACTTTCTGGAGCACTGTGGAAGTGCACAGTCCTTCCAAATAAGCATCAAAATGAGAATCTGATTCTCACACTATATTTTGCTTCTCCTGCCCTGTTAGGGATGTACTTAGCACCAGTCTTTGCACTTCTGCTCCCTGTATTATAATAGACAAAGACAGAGTTCACAGTTTAAAGTGATCTAAGGAATAGGAAAGAAACAATGAACTATGGATTTGCTAGCAGGGACATGATAACAGCACAAGGAATGAACAAAAAAAAATATTGGTCTTAAAATTCTTTTTTTAAGAGTGATTGAAAGCTCTTTTGAAAAAATATCAAGTTCTTTTCTTTTATATTAGTGTTACTTTAAGCTAGAGGCAGTTAAAGACACACGGGTTCTTTGCTAAAGAGATGGTTGTGTTTCATCTTTTAGATGAAAGTTGGTGAACAGAACAGTCTGCCAACAGTCATTTGATGGTGGTGGGTCACAAGGTGGGTCCCTTTTCATAAGGGAATTTTAAAAAATCATAGTGTCATATTTTTTTTTTTGTAAAATATATTTTCTTTATGTTGAAATAACTTTGCTTTCCCCTAATGGCAACTCTGGAAATACTTTTTCACCTCAGAACATTATGTTCTGGGAATATAAGCTGCAGTAAAATTCGTTGGGATTTTACTTACTAAAAGGTTCCCTACCATTGCCATCATGGTAGCACAGAAGTTCCTTTACTGGCATTGTTGCTGCTTAATATACAAAACATTAATGAAGCAATAGCACTATGAGATTTTTATATGTTTTGTATTTCAGTTCTCTCATATTGCTATGCAAAATATGCAAGCTTTTCCAGCAGATAGTGATGTACAGCAGCAGTGAGATAAAAGCTGCAAAGAGCAGTTATGAGATGCTTTTGATCAAAAAAAGTACTTCATTTGAAAGATAAGCCTAAGAAATTCACCTCACCTTGTAAATGTGCGCAAATGTATTCTTTGTTGCACAGCAGTAACAATTAACTGAAAATACATTGATTTGAGTTACTAGTTCTCTCTTTTCTGAGAACTGAAAATACTAATTAAGCTATCCCTTCATGGATACTTTCATTGCTGTGATATTTCTGCTTTAACGGAATTTTAAGAAATGGGAATTTTTACTTATGTACATCCTTGGAAAACCTGGTAATACTGTATTTCTTGTTGGTAGTGTGTAGAGAATACATTTGGTTTGATTATTTTAAAAGGAATGTATTGCAGCTGCTAGTCTTTAAAGTGTCGCTGGAATAATAGGAATATTTCACTGTTTTACTCAGTTCTGTAGCAATCCTGCTTATGTCTCTATCTTCTTGTATATGCAGTGTTGCAGGCCTTGTCTATCCCAGCAGTTTCAAGTGTAATGCTTAACAATGAAAGATGTGCTTTCAGTAGCAAATGTGTTGCCGTTATTCTGGGTTCTCAGCTTGCTTTGCTAAAAGCAATAGTGACTTTTTAACTGGCTTCCTTTTATTGTCTTAATGATCTGTGAACCTGTGCTAACCAGCCTTGAGAGTCCAAGAGGTTATTTCTCCTGACAGAGCATGCACATTTTCATTGATACCAAGAGGGAATTTCCGAGGTAGATACAAGAAATGCAAAACATTGTGTCTTAGTTTGTTTGCTAAGCAAAGCCCATCCTGCATCTTCTGTTTCCCACAGGCAGTCATTTTATGGTAAGAGCAGCAGTTAGTGGCCCCTTTACCGTTAAAACTATTGCCCTGTGTATCCTCTCCATATGCCACACTGCAGCAGAAATACTGATCTACACCACCATGACAAATGTCACAAACTCTGAATTCTTGATAAGAGTCTCTCTCATATGGACTAGACATTTCATTCTGGACTGATAAAATTATCCTCAAAATAAGTGCATTTCTATGAAACATTTTTCATTTTGACAAGTGGGAATTTCTTGTCCACTCCCAAGAGACGCATTTTGTCAAAAAAGTTTTGGTCAATTCTGTCTGAGAATATTCATCGATCATTTACCCACTTGTCTTTATTTTTTATTTTTTTTTCTTTCAGATATGGCTATGTGCTACACACTGTCTCTCTGAAAAACACAATATTCTGTTTCAAAGCCAGGTCACAAACATGAAGATAGAAAGAAGAAATATAATGCACGTTGATAAGCGTGCTCTATTCCTTGTACTCAGTTACAAGTATTATCATAGGAACCTGTGTCCTGTCCCCTAACCTAACCTGCCCTTCTCCATTGCATGTCTGGTGCCTATGCCCTCTAATGCGTGAAATGTGCAGTTAGCTAATGACCCAAGGGCTTTCTCACCTTTCTATGGGTTGCAGTCCATGGAAAACACAGCTGACATAATAATTAGGCCCATAAACTACAATATTACCATAGGAGCATGAATATGTTACAGATTTCTGAGGTAAAATAATATAAAGGAAGAAATAAATTTCTCTTGCTATGAGAAATACTGATTTCTCCAGTCTTTTTGAAGAAACATTATACAAGAGAAGCTGTAATTGCATTGTGAAGTCATTCTTAATGTTTCTTACCTGCAACATCATTTTTTTGCATCTGATTTTTATAGCAAACACACAGCAGAATGCCCTGCTTGTGAGCAGACATCTTTTCTTCTAAATGTGAAAATGTTGACAGTCTTACCAGCATTACCTGAAATGCGATTTGGGAGTCTTAGAGGGAGGAAGGAGAGAGAGAAAATCACCATCTGGTCTGGATTTGATTAACATGTATTATTCCATTGCCATCAGCTTGTGGCAAAACTGGGCTTACCGTATGATGTGCAGTTGCTACAGGTGCAGATTGTATAAAGGCCTAGGCAGAAGTTTTTAGCTTTTAAAGACCATGGGATAATTTTATCCTGTTTTAAATTGATTTTCAGATACAAAGAGGGTTAGAGGTTTTGGCCACTGTGAACAGCAGTAGACGCTAATAAAGGTGGCTTGCTAAAATTTAGGAGCCAAGGGTACTGTTTAGGTGAACTGGGACATGCACTGACTTTCTTGATTTTAATCTTTTTGCTTCTAACGACATACACTTGCATGAGTGAGCAATATAATTGTTTTGTAGAAGCTGATTTTGATTAACTTTATCTGTCACCTTCCAAGGGGAAGACTGTCTAGGGGTTCTGGGTATGAGCAGGCCTGCCTTGTTATTGCAGTTGGAAGGAAGGACAGCCTGCAAATACAAAATCTAATGTATAAGCATAGAACTATGCGTTTCCATCAAAAGATAGCTAAGTTAGTGAAATGAGCTACCTAAATGGGTGTACTCATCAAGGTTCAACAAAATCTAAATTACTACTTTCTCTCCAGCATTACAATTCAGTTACCCTCTCAAAATCTGAAGTCAAGTAATTTACAAGACTTCATTTTTTTGCTGTGTTTTTGACAGTGTTTTAATAGTCTGTGTTGTATATCTGTTTAGAATCAATAGTTCACAATTCTCCTTCAAGACATATGCAGGTTATTTGACAAGTTCAAGGGAAATCTACATCACTACAGCCTTACTGTTTAGTAGTTATTGAAGCACATAGATATGTTTTGACAATTCAACTTTTCTCTTGTCCTTTTTCATTTTATTAGCATTTTTATCAGACAAACAAGATGAATATGTTTCATTTTGATTACCTTTAAAGATACGATATATAAAATATACAATATATAATATATTTTTGCACCTCTTTTCTGAACACTTGTAATTAACAAATTAGCAATGTGGCTCATAACTTCATAAAAACTGATAATTCTAATTTATGAAAATGCTTGTTTTGATAATACTTTTATTATATAGACCACATCTCACAACGCAGTGTAGAGACTGTACAGTAATGACTAAATTTATCAGTGTTATAAATTGTTACAGTAAGAAAACATTGATAGTAGGCAAAATAGCAAAAAGGAAAAAAGTTTGTTAAAGTGAAGGAGAAGGTTTCTGTTGACTTCTGTTATCTTTGAGTTCAGGTCTTGCAAAAAGGAGCCCTTGAGCTATTCAAAATCTGTGAGGTGAATTAAAGTGCAAATACTGTTTCAGGTAGCTGATGTAAAATTATCACAGAAATGCTTTCCAATAGAACAGAGAAGGAGTTATGATCCTGTGGTACCTTAATTTTTATTAAGGTCAGATGGATCTGGGTTGAAATACCTCAGAATCTGCTGCCTATTAGTATCTGCAAAGATGAGAGTATTGCTTCATATTTTAAAAATCTAAGTTAAATACCTTGATTTTTAGGTACTGAACTGATTTGCCAACTCTGTGAAATAAAGGAAATAGCAACATTAAAAGTATAATTTATCTGTGAGTCTAAGTATAGCTATAAATCTCTATATTTAGGCATCTATATTTGAAAATTGTGAGCTGTTTTTCAAAATATGCTGAAGTGCCTAAGGGCCAAGACTGGACCTTTAGAAATATTTAGTAAATTACATATTAGTTTGTTTGCAAAATTAAATGCAATAAGTATGTATTTAGGCTGAGTATCTCAGTATTACGATTTCAGAATTAGTTTCTGTTATTTGTGATCTTGTACTAGACTTCATAGTTTGTATTTTCTTTACATGGCAGTTTGTATTTTCTTTACATGAAGCAGCTTTTGCATGAAGTAAGCTGGCTTCTGAAGTTCAAAAAATTCAGTGCACTAGTTTTAAAATTATTCCTGGGCAAATCCTACTAATTTTATAAGCATTTAGAGTTTCTTTGGATTTTGTTTTGGCAGGTACTTTGATAAATTAACTTAATCATATTTTTATTGAGCAAAGGAGTGTCTGGCAGTTAGTAAAATGCATGATAACAGATTTGCTCTTTTAGTTGCTGAGTAGTGTAAATATTGCAAATTTCATTCACCAATCTAGAGATCAAACTCTTTTATAGATAATGGATGTGTTGAGTTAAATTACATGAATCTGCCTAAGGCAGATCTTCTTGTATAAAGCAGGGAAGTATTTATTAGTCTCAGAATTCTTATGCCTGTGGTAATCCCATCCTGGCTAAAATTGTGAAATCGCCTTTTTACTTCTGTGAATAATTCTAAGAATATCAAGAAGTCTTATGTACTAGATAGTTTCAATAAAGTGTACCAGCATAGTACAATATCACAGCTCATCATTAACCACTTTAGAGTCAGCAATGAAATCTATTTCTAGCTATAAATAAGAATTATAACCTTTATTTTAATTCCATATTATTTCTTTCCTTTTCTCCTAAAATGAAAGATCTGAAAGGTGACTGTCCACACCTTGGTTCTAGGCATGACTCTCCAAGAATTTTAGAAAAATTGAAAAGGACTATTAATGTTATTTAGGTTGCACAATCAGCTAGTGTAAAGTGGTCTAGCTCTACTAAAGCTGATGGAGCTAAACTGATAAATCTTGGATAAGGACCACTATATTCAAATACTTACCTTGTTTCTGGTCAGTTGAAAAATCACTTCTATTCTTTTTTGCTACTTCTCCTTTGTCTTCAATTTCCAAAATTATTTGGCTTAGGATCTTAAAGTTGTATATTTTTTTGCTGATCTTGACAACGAAAAACCACTTTTAACATTAGATATATGGTTGGAAGAATAAAAATTCAAATAAAGACCTTGTGACACGTTATGCATAAATGTGCAGGGAAGGAGTGAAATATGGCTCTGTGGGATAAGGACATTAAAATGACAGAAATAGTGAAGAAAGTAATCCTCCCCCCCCTCCCCTTTTATTCTTATAGTAAAAATGAAACTATTATGAGGGCAGTGCAAAACAGATCATCTTACTTTACATATAAACTTTAATAGCAAATAGTGCAATTTGCAGTTGCCTTTTCCTGCTTATCCACATGTACAGTTTACATGAAGCCCTAACACAGTGTTCAGGGAGTGCCATGAAGCCACACTAGGAGTATTATCTTTCATTAACCCTTGTACTTCCTGGATGGTAGAGTTAATTTCTTCCTCCTTTGTTAGTGACATCCCCCCATCCCTCTCGCAGCTCTAGGTCTGATTGTCCCAAGATCTTACTGGTTTAGGAGCTGAAAACAAGTAACCACCCCTAGTGATTACACTGAAATGAATTCTTCACGCAGGATCTAGATCTCAGAGGTATTATGGACTAAAAAGGATAGACTAAATCATTTTTCAGTGACAACATTTTTTAGAAGAGAAGACAGAGACAAGTTAAGGAACAAAGGAAGTAAAATACCGGAGGAAAAATGAAGGTAAAGTCTGTCAAACAGACAAATTAATAAAAAAGGTAAGGACACATCAATAGGTGGACTCTCATTTGACTGAAAAAAAACCCCAACCCACCCACTTTTTATTTGGTTTCATAGTGAAGAAAGATTTTTGCACTGACCCTCACTGTCCATCATCCAGCCTCTTTCTCTTTGAACCTTCAGGCTTCTTTCAAACAACTTTGACAGAAGCAAAGGAGTTTCAGAAGAAAATTTTTTTCACAAATTTATGGAAGATGGTGGTGATACAGCTGCACTGATAAGACTTTTCTATCTGAGAGATGAGTAATAGCATTATTCACAAACATCTGTTTTTCAGCTGAGCCCCAGCTTCACTGGGAGGCCTGACTAGACCAGTGGCAGCTGATCTCAATATAAAGTTCAGGTAGATGGTTGGTCTTTGGAAGGAGGACATGGATTCAATACACTCAGGTTTGACATTCAAAGGAGAATTCAGCTTGTTGTATTTCAGGGTTTCTAATGCTACTTTGCCATTAATTATTTGGAAAATACAAAAATGCTTGAGAGGAGAGGTTCGGAGAGGAGAGATTCGGAGAGGTTCAGAGAGGTTCGGAGAGGAGAGGTTCGGAGAGGTTCGGAGAGGTTCGGAGAGGTTCGGAGAGGAGAGGAGAGGAGAGGAGAGAAGTTGGAAGGGACCTAAAATTGCCTACTCCAACTGCCTGACCACTTCAAGAAGTGACTAGAAGTTAAAGCATTGTCCAATTCCCTCTTCAACACTGTCAGATGTGGGGCATCTCCAGGAAACCCATTCCAGGGTTTGACCATCCTCTCAGTAAATAAATGTTTCTTCTTGTCTGGTCTGAATCTCCCCTGACAGACACAGCTGTCTCCCATGGGGAAGAGATGAGCACCTTCCTCTCCACTTCCCCTTCTCAGAAAGCTGTAGAAAGCAGTGAGGTCACCTCCCAGTGACTATGACAAAAATATATATTATATATATTATATATATTATTATCTACTCTAATATTATATTGTTATTTATAATAATATATAAAATATATATTTCAATAATCCTTTTTTTCCTGGAAAAGACCTGTTTAAATAATAATTAACCTCAATATTTACATATCTAAAGCTCATCTATGTAGTACCTTATGACAGAAAACTGATTTGACCCAAGTGAAATAACTATGGCAACAGAGAATTTACTTGTTAGTGCTGGTACATAGGGCTACAAGGGAATGTAGAGCTCATTTCATAACCACCTACTAGCACAATGGGTATTATAACTAAGGCTGGACAGATTCGCAGTGACAAAGCTGATGTCTCAAAATTGGACAAGTATCAGCAGTTTACGCTGACCTCTAAAGCCTCTGACTACCTCTGAGTACTGTGAACTTGACAATTACAGGTTTCTTGGGCTGCCCGTACACATACAAGTCAATCACAACAGGTCTACCAGAGCAAGAAACAACAAATGGGTTATAGTGGCAGCCAATCTTGCTCTCCTTGAGATAGGAGTTAGGGAGTTTGGCCTCATTATGTATGTTTGGCTACTGGATGACAACTGCTTACTCAGAGAACTTTTCTTGCTTATTTACTTTTTCCATAAACCTGTTGGACAGGGGCTAATACAGAGTCAGTCTGTGAAACTGGTCACTGCTGGGTTGATTTGGCCCCTCTGTGAAGCTTTCTTCTCCAAGAGAATCATGCCAGTAGGGAGCTGCTCTCTTTCTTCTGCTTCAAGCAGATACCGTTTGTTTAGTCCCCACTTTGAAACTATCTTCCAGCACAGTAAGAATGGTAAGCTCTCCCCATGGACTGGTTGTTTAGATCTTCAGCTATGAAACTTCTTCTATCTGACATCCCACTGACATCCCATCCACTTATGCCTGGATTTAGAGCATTTACTTTGTTTTGGGAGTAGATACTCTTCTGCTCACACAGGGACCAGAGAACTACATGCTCAGAATAACAGCAACATGAGATTGATTGTTAAAAGGGAAACATATTTCACCAGCAGACATTACTTGAAGGGCAGACAGAAGTTAACAGTTGTTAACTAGGGAATGTGTTCAAGATTAGAAATGAAGCCGTGTCAATAACTGATTTTGCAGTTTAATAACCAAAACCAAACTCTTTCCCAAGTTCATGTCTGCTCTTTCACTGATTCAGAAAGAGAGTTTTAATGGAAGTCTCCCATCTTTCAGAAAAATACTTTAGTCATCTCATGGGCTATACAGTATTCATATGTATTATTTCTTCTCCCATTTCTGCTCTTCCATTCTACACAAAACAGATAAATATTCACTCAACCACAGAGAACATGTAGTTGTTAATGAGAAATCTGCTCAGAAGGAAGAAATACAAGCCCAAATACCTGCTCTAGAATAGAACTCAACCTAACTTAGGGCAGTAGCTTTCAGCATTTCATTTGAGGAACACTAGACCCCTATAGTTTATTGGTAAGAGCCTCTCAGAGGATAACTAAGAAAATTAACCTATTGCTCATAGACTTTACTTCTCTAGACAGAGTTTTCTTCTCAACTGGAAAGGGTTCTAAGGTTGGGCAGATTTTGAAAAATAGAAGTAATTATTATAGGGAAATTTTAAACAAGTGTTCCTAGGTGTCTTCTCTTTACACTCTGACCCTGGCGTGGGAATTTTGAACAAGAAAGCATAGAGGCATACCAAGGAATTCCGTTTGGCCACACAGAATGAGACCTTTAAAAGTTCAAATGCTTTTGAAGTGCCTTCATATGTAATACTGGAGAGCAAGGAGGTGGTTGGTGACAGCCAACATGGCTTCACCAAGGGCGGATCGTGCCTGACCAATTTGTTGGCCTTCTATGATGGGGTAACAGCATCGGTGGACAAGGGACGGGCAACGGATATCATCTACCTGGACTTGTGCAAAGCTTTTGACACTGTCCCACACAACATCCTCTCTCTAAACTAGAGAGGCATGGGTTTGAAGGATGGACCACTCGGTGGATAAGGAGTTGGCTGGATGGCCGCACTCGGATAGTGGTGGTCAACGGCTCAATGTCCAAGTGGAGACCGGTCACCAGTGGCGTCCCTCAGGGGTCCGTGTTGGGCCCGGTCCTGTTCAACATCTTTGTCGGCGACATGGACAGTGGGATAGAGTGCACCCTCAGCAAGTTCGCCAATGACATCAAACTGTGTGGTGCCGTCGACACACTGGAAGGGAGGAATGCCATGCAGAGGGACCTGGACAGGCTGGAGAGGTGGGCCCGTGCCAACCTCAGGAAGTTCAACCAGGCCAAGTGCAAGGTCCTGCACCTGGGTCGTGGCAATCCCAGGCACAAATACAGGCTGGGCGGAGAATGGATCGAGAGCAGCCCTGAGGAGAAGGACTTGGGAGTGATGGTGGATGAGAGGCTCAAGATGAGCGGGCAATGCGTTCTCGCGGCCCAGAAGGCCAACCGCATTCTGGGCTGCATCAAGAGGAGCGTGGCCAGCAGGTCGAGGGAGGTGATTCTGCCCCTCTACTCTGCCCTGGTGAGACCCCACCTGGAGTACTGTGTCCAGTTCTGGAGTCCCCAACATAAGAAGGACACGGACCAGTTGGAGAGGGTCTAGAGGAGAGCCACTAAGATGATCAGAGGGCTGGAGCACCTTTCCCTATGAGCACAGGCTGAGAGAGTTGGGGCTGTTCAGCCTGGAGAAAAGGAGGCTCCGCGGAGACCTGATAGAGGTCTTCCAGTACCTCAAGGGGGCCTACAGGAAAGATGGGGAGAGGCTGTTCAGTACGGCCTGTTGTGATAGGACAAGGGGTAATGGGTTTAAATTAGAAGGAGGTAGATTTAGATTAGATATTAGAACAATTTTTTTTTACAATGAGAGTTGTAGAACATGGGAACAGGTTGCCCAGAGAGGTGGTGGATGCCCCATCCCTGGAAACGTTCAAGGCCAAGCTGGATGAGGCTCTGAGCAACCTGATCTAGTCAGGGATGTCCCTGCTTCTTGCAGGGGGGTTGCAGTAGATGACCTTTGAAGGTCCCTTCCAAATCTAGCCATTCTATGATTCTATGAATACTTCTTGATTCCAATTGGAAGGAGCTATAGGAACAGCTGATTAATGTAAACTTCAGTGGAAAGCAGATCAACAGAATGTAGTAGGGGAATTCTGATCTGCGTTATTTGCTGCTAAACCTGCAGATAGCATGTGTTCAGGGAAGACTTTTTTATTTCTGTAGATTGGAAAAACAATTTGGTGATCCATCTCATAATGGATCACCTGATAAGTGTCACCTGATAAGTTTTGGAATATTGTATGTAATTGTAAATAATTTAAACAGAGGATGGAATTAAAAATAAACCTATTGCTATGAATAAGTGATCTATAATTCCTGAAGTTTGTGGAAGATGATTTCTTGTCACAAATACTCAGTGAGCCAGCTAGGAAAGATGCTTTCCTAGACTTATTGTTTGTGAATGGACAAGGACTTATGGTGCGTGTAATGGTAGGTGACTGTCTTGGCCACAGTGAATGCTTGAGTTTAGGGGTTTTGGTGTAATGAGAAAAAATGTCAGCAGAGTTGCTGGATTTCAAGACAGAAATCTTTAAGCAGCTCAGGGAGCTAGTTATCACCAAGAAACCACTTTTGAAGGCTTAGGGATCCATGAGGTGCTGGTCAGGTTTGGGAACCATCTTTTAAAAGCATGGGAGCAGGCAATCCTGTTATGTTGGAAGTCAAGCAAGCAGGGCAGAAGACCAGCTTGGCTAAACAGGGAACTCCTCTCAGAACTCAGGAGGAAAAAAAGAAATAGTATGATCTCTGTAAGCAAGATTCCTCTGGGTCCGCAGGAAATTTACAGAGCCCTGGCTTCCACATGCAAGGAGAAGATATGAAAGGCCAAAGCTCAACTAGAGTTGAAACTGGCTAGTGTTGAGTCAGACAACAAGAAAGGCTTTTTTCAGTATATTAATAACAAGAGGAGGTCCAAGGAAAACATTGGACTGATACTTGTTGAAGATGATCATCTGACAAATAGAGATAAAGAAAAAGCAGAGGCATTCAACACTTTTTTTTTACCTCAGTCTTTAATAGTACTGACAGGCCTTGGGCTGCCTGGTCATCTGAGTTGGAGGGCCACAGCTGTGGGACCAGTGACTTTTCATTTATGAACACTGAAACTGCAAGGTATCAGTTGTGTCAGCTGAATATTCCTAGGTCCATGAAGCCTGATAGGATTCATTCCAAAGTACTGAAGTAGCTAGAGAATGTTACGGCAGAACCCCTGTCAATCATCTACCAGAGGTCTTGTGAGTCTGGGGAGGTCCCTGATGATTGCAAGCTAGCCAATTCCAGTTTACAGGAAGGGCTTGAGGGAAGCCCCAGGAAACTATAGACCCGTTAGTCTAATCTCAGTATCTGGAAGAATTATGAAGATCATGCTGGAAAAGGAAATAATCAGGACAAATCAACATGGGTTCACAAACCTCAGTGCCTGGGGAGATTATGGAACAGATCCTCCTAGAAGCTATGCTAAGGCACATGGAGGACAGGGAGGAGATTTGAGACAGCCAGCATGGTTTCACCAAGAGTAAGTCTTGCCTGACCAACCTAGTGGCCTTCTGTGATGGAGGGACTACATCAGTGGACAAGGGAAGAGCTATGAATGTCATCTATCTGGACTTCTGTAAGGCCTTTGACATGGTCCAGTAGAACAACCTTCTCTCTAAATTCGAGAGATATATATTTAATGAATGGACTATTCAGTGGATAAGGAATAGGCCGGATGGTTGTGTCCAGAAAGTAGTGGTCAATGGGTCAGTGTCTGGATGAAGACCAGTGATGAGTGGTGTCCCTCAGGGGTCTATGTTGGGACCATTACTGTTTAATATCTTCATTGATGATATAGACAATGGGATAGAATATGCCTTCAGCAAATTTGCAGTTGACACCAAGCTAAGTGGCGCAGATTATACACCATAGGGAAGGGATGCCATTCAGAGGGCTCTGGGCAAGCTCTAGAAGAGGTTCCATGTGAACCTTATGAGGTTCAACAAGACCAAGTACAAGGTCCTGCACCTGGGTCAGGGCAACCCGTAGTATCAATACAGGCTGGAGGATTAAGAGATTGAGAGCAGCGTGCTGAGAAGGACTTGGGGGTACTTGTGGATGAAAAGCTGAATGTGAGCTGGCAATGTGCACGCACAGCCCAGAAAGCCAACCATATCCTGGGCTGCAGGTTGAGAGAGGTGATTCTCCCCCTCTAATCGGCTCTCATGAAACCCCACCTGAAGTACTGCGTCCAGCTCTGCAGTCAGTTCAGAAAAAATATGGGCTTGTTGGAGTAGGTCCAGAATAGGACCACAAAGATGAGGCTGGAGCACCTCTCCTGTGAGGACAGGCTGAGACAGCTGGGGTTGTTCAGCCTGGAGAATAGAAGGTTCCAGGGAGACCTTTTTGCGGCCTTTCAATACTTGAAGTGGCTTATAAGAAAGATGGGACAGACTTTTTAGTAGAGCCCGTATCAATAGGACAAGGGGTTTTAAACTAAAAGAAGGTAGATTCAAACTACATATAAAGAAGAATTTTTTTTTTATGATGAGGGTTGTAAAACACTGGCACAGGTTGCCCAGAGAGGTGGTAGATGCTCCATCCCTGGCAACATTAAAAGCCAGGTTGGACAGGGCTCTGAGCAACCTGATATAGTTGAAAATGTCCCTGCTCCTTGCAGTGGGGTTGGATTAGATGACCTTTAAAGGTCCCTTCCAACCCAAATTATTCTATGACTTTATGGTTCTATGAAAAGTCCTGTCTAATTTAATATCCTTCTATGATAAGTTCATCTGCCTAGTGGATGAACTGAAGGTGATGAATGTAATTTTTCTGGATTTTAATAAGGATTTTGATACTGTCCCTCTTAGCATATTTCTGAACAAGATGTCCAACTGTGAAATAAACAGGTAGATGACATGCTGGATGAAGAAATAGGTGAATGGGCTCAAAGTGTTGTAGTGAACGGGGCTACATCTGGCTGGTGGCTGGTCACCAGCACTGCTCCGCAGAGCTCAATTCTAGGGCCAGTTCTATTCAATCTTTTTATCAATGATCCGAATGTAGGAGTTGAATGCATCTTTAGCAAGTTTGCTGATGATACTAAACTGGGAGGTGCTGCTGGCCTTCTCAAGGGACAAGAGGCCGTGCAGAGGGACCCGGATAGATTGGAGCATTGGGTAATTACCAATGGTACAAAACAGAACAAGAACAAATGCAGGAATCTGCCTCTGGGATAGAGTAACTCTCAACACAATTTTCAATTGGGAGAGGAGTATCTGGAGAGCAGCCCTGCAGAAAGGAGTCTGGGGATGTTGTTGACAAGTGGCTCAAAAGAGTCAGCAGTGTGGCCTGGCAGCCAAGAGGGCAAACTGAGGTGAAGCCAAGAGGTGCATCAAACACAGCATAACCAGCTGGTCAAAAGAGGTGATTATCCAGTGTGCTGGTGTGGCCTCACCTTGAGCATTGTGTGCAGTTCTGGACCCCACCATTTAAAAAGGATTTTAAAGGATGTGAATGCGTCCAGAGGAGGACAACAAAGCTGGTGAAGGGGCTGGCAGGCATGTCGTCTGAGGAGCAGCTAAGGACTCTGAGTTTGCCTAGTTTAGAAAGAAGAAGGCTGAGGGGCAACCTCACTGCTCTCTACAGCTTTCTGAGGAGGGTAAGTGGAAAGGGAGGTGCTGATCTCTTCCCCCAGGGATCCAGTGCCAGGGCGCATGGAATGGCTCACAGCTGTGTCTGTGAGGGGAGGTTGAGACCTGACAAGAGGAAACATTTATTTACTGAGAGGGTGGTCAAACCCTGGAACAGGTTTCCTGGAGAGGTGCCCCATGCCTGTCAGTGTTTAAGAGGCACTTGGATCATATCCCTAATGCCATACATTAACTTTTGGTCAGCCTGGAATTGGTCAGGCAGTTGGGCTAAGTGATCAGTGTAAGTCTCTTCACACTGAACTACTGTATTGTGTGTTGTGTTGTGTTTTGTTGTGTTGTGTTGTGTTGTGTTCTGTTCTGTTCTATTCTATTCTATTCTATTCTATTCTATTCTATTCTATTCTATTCTATTCTATTCTATTTTTCTTCCTACGTCCTTCTTTCCCT
Organism: Tetrax tetrax; assembly: GCA_009806455.1. NCBI lineage: Eukaryota > Metazoa > Chordata > Aves > Otidiformes > Otididae > Tetrax > Tetrax tetrax. The sequence goes on from WHYT01017644.1 coordinate 513,462, forward strand.
ACTGGTACATGCTGAGGAAATCTCTGGTGACATTCCCTCCCAGCTCTCCACTAGCAGAAGACATTGAATGGGCAGTCATATCCCATCCTAGGCATTGGCTCTTCCACTTTTTGGAAGGACGCACATACTTTCTAATGGGCATGAGAGCTGTGAATCATCTCAAGATCATTTGACCATCCGAACAAATTTGCAAAAAGGAAGTGTGAAGTGCAGTTTTTGAAAGTCTGGTGTGTCCATCCAGTTTAGTTGGATTTCCAAAGGATGGCAAAACCCCACATCTATGACCCTAGCAAGTCTCAAAGATCAAGCCTTCAGTCTGAAGCAGGATGTACCCCTCAACTAAATGGTTGCACATCTTTTTAAGGTGAGCAATACCTGTTCATTTCCCCATGGATTCTTTTTTTTTTTCTGGCCCAACACTCTATCTCCAAAGTGGTCAACCATGAATGTCTAAAGGAAAGCATATAAGCAGTGCAAGTCTACTTCTCTCAGGGTCCTGCGGGTGCTCATAGGCCTCAATGGCTAGGACCGGCCTCCTCTGGGACCCCCACACCCACCATCTCCTGCCCAGGGCTCAGGGGACATGTCTCAGCTCAGCCTGGGGCCCTCAGTCCCTGCCTGAGCCGTGTTGTAGGTGTGTCCATCTCTGGCCCTGTCTCCTGAATGGACCTGGGACCCCAGCACTGCAGAGAGCTGCTCTTCTGGATGGACCCCTCAGGCCTAGGTCAGAACTTGTAAGGCATAACTCAAGGCATAACATAACTATTCTTTTCTATTTTATTCTGTGCGCTGTGCACAGTTTTACTTCCAAAACTTGCTGTGCTGTGCTTCTTGGCCAGTGATGCATGAAAAGCACTCTCGTGCCTGCCCGGCGCTTGTATTGCACTCAGGGTGAGCTGAAAAGTGGCTGTTCCTGATGGTGCAGCAAGCCTGGTACCCTTCCAAGCACAGGCTATTTTGCACAAGCAAGAACCTCTGAGGAAATAGAGCTCCAGACTCACAATGAGCAAGAGAGCCCGAGAGAGCCAGGGCATGATTGGCACCTTGGAGGTGCAAAAGCAGCAGGTGAGAATCGAGTGGAAAGAGCCCAGAGGAGCCCTGAGAAGGAGCTGTGCTTGGTGCTACATCCTGGAGGCCTTCCCTGGGAGTCTAGAAAGCTTCCTCCCCTCGGATGTGGGGCATGAGTGCCATTTTCGTAGCGCAGGAGCAGCAAGGACCTAGTCAAATTGGCCCAAAGGAGTCCTGGCAAGGGGCCATGCTCAGTGCTGCAGAGGAAGGCAAACCACCCCCCACCCACTCCCCTGGAGACACTTGCTAGCTTACCATGGGGGAAAAAAAAAAGCCTTCCTCCCCCCAGCTGCAGGGCACAGGAGGCCATCTTGGTGGTGCATGAGCAGCAGCCAGTAACCCAGCCAAAATGGATTAGTGGAACCCTGACAAGTGTTCATGCTCAGTGCTGCAGAGGAAGGCAAAAGAACGCCTGGGGACCAGTGCCAATCTGCCCCAGGGGAAAATTCCTTCCTGACCCCAATGCTGGCGATCGGCTGTTCCCTGAGCACCTGAGCAAGACCTTCCCCCTCCTCCCACAGGCTGGTGACGCCTCCCAGAAGATGCCCAATCCCTCTTCTCCCTCAACCTGGAGTCATCTCAGGGACTTCCAAGTGTGGCCAAATGCCCCCAGCCTGATTGACCTTGTGGGCAAGAATCCTACCTGTGCATCCCAGTTCTTATGGCTGCTGCGCCTGGCTCCACAGAGGATGAGGATGGTGAGCTCTGCATTGCTTCTCAGGAAGGCATCCCCTTGGTCTGATCACGACTCTCCAGCTGAAAAGGATTTCCATCTGTTACATGACATAAACATTGAAAATTAAATATCAATATGAGGTGATTCTTGCTAACTGTAGAACTGTAGTCACATAGGTTAAATTTTATATGAAATCTATTTGTCCTTAGACGGAATGGGAATCTTAGAGATATTATAACATCTGATTTGTTAGAAGTTAGTCTAGCATGTGTGGGGTAGTTAAGAGGAGTGGTAGAACAATGGTAGGTCCCAAACACCACCTGTAGAAAATAGGCCCTGAGCCATCATTTTGGAGCCAGAACACTCAAGGACAATGTGACCTTGTTCTCAAGACCATATATGGAGATTTCAAGGAGGAGTTTGACCAGCGAATTTGAGGAGGGGGCGCTCAGACGACCCCCAAGACCACCAGAAGACCCTCGACTCAAAAGACTGAGCATGAGCAAGTGGGTGGGGAAATATTATAATGATTTATAGGAAAGTTAATGTTTATGTATAATATTTCTCAGAAATCTAGTGAATATGTATAACAGATGTATATTTAACTGTGCTGTTGGATCAGACAGGTGCGCACGCTAGGTGGAGCGATCCCCCATGCGCCCAGCGCTGCAATAAAGAAGTGCCTGCTTCTTAACTTCTCATTGCTGTTAAAGAGTTTTATTCCGTATTTCGGTAACACATCCATCAGATGAACATGCACAGCTTTGCGCACCGTAGTCCCATCCTCCACCCCTCCACCCAGCATCCAACCTCTGGGAGGTTGTCCCTGCCCTTGGTGACCATGCACTGGACATAGCTGTTGAGCATCCCTGATTAATCCTCTGCATTCATTTCCCAAGGTCAAGCCTTGTGCTGTTACCCTTCTCTCAGGCCATGGCAGAAACCAACCCTGCAGCCTAGATACCACCCATATTAGCAGTCTCTTCTTTGTGCCAGAGATAATGTCCTTGAGGCCCTGCAGCAAGGAGGAGCAGGGACTTGATCTGGCTGGACAAAAACCCGGGGTGTGTGAAGGGGGATGATTTCAATAGCTGCAGCCTGGAGGAAAGCCAAAGTGTAACCAGAGCTGTAGATTAGAACGATGAGTGCCAACAGACTGCCATGGAAATAGGACAGCCTTTGAAAAACAAATCAGTGGAGGTTACACTGGTGTGGTGGAAAGGTTGGTCGTTTTCAGTCCTAGAACATTTGGAACCATGCCCAAAGCACAGCCAGGCAAATGATGACTCTTCCAAACTGGGAAAATAGCCCATTGCTGCTATTGCCAACGCATCCCTTTTTCCCACTGAAACCAAACTGTGCAGCTCCTCTGTTAAACACACCCATTAGTTGTGTTTATACAGGATACAGCATGTGCTTCAGCCCCGGGGTATAAATTTGACAGCTCATTTTAAACTTTAACCTTTCTGAGACCTGTTTGCCTACCTCACTGTTAGGAAGATGTTCAGACCTTATCTACAACCCTGACAAATCTCTTCTTTCTTTAGGTTTTAATATTTTGAGTCCTGAAAGAGTAGGAAAGGCACTGTTCTTGTCATTTTGTACACTGGTGCCAAAATTCCTCTGTACTTTCAGACTATGTTAATAAGGGCATTTATACCATATACATTAATTTGGTTGTGGGGATGCTCTGCATGAGCTTTTCAGAGATGTAGAGAGCACACAGGATTTCCTCACCATTCCTTACCAATGCACTACCAAGTGAGATTTGCTACTGCCCTGCTTATGGTAAGGTCGTCTTCCTGGAAAGAAGTAGGGAATTTTTGTGTCTTCTTGACCATCTTTTTCCTTGCACTTCAGTAGCTCTTTTCCTTTTTTTTATTTCATCCTTGATATCTTTCTTGAAGATGTTTCACGGATTCTATTCCATTCTATTCCATTCTATATCATACTATCTAGAATTACAATATTCCAAAAGTATATATTGTATTTAAGATGCAGTTACTTTCATTTAATGTGCCCTGCAATTTACTAATGTATTTTGCAGACAACTTAATGTTACTCTTAAAAAGGCAATTGCCGTGCATCCCTAATTAAGCTGAATTAGCTATTGTAAGAGTGACACTAGAAATGTGCCACTTTCCCCTCCAGCTCTCTGTAATGTTTCTGCAAGGCTTTCTTTTAAGAGTCTATTTACTTTCATAAGCTATCACTTCAACAATGTACCACTTGGTGTTTGTTAACTTTCTTCTCTAACTTTGGTAAGTATCAAAATGTATCACCTTATGTGTCCAGAATGTGTGTATACCTTTTTTACATTTTCATTGCCACTGTCAAGTTTTGTTAATTCTACTTCTTTAAACAGTCCATATGGAAATTCTACACATGAAACTTTGTTAGAATTTTTTTTAGTTAAGTCTGTTGAAATTACTCTCTAGCCCCCTGTATTTTGTAATAAACAATTGTTCGCTCTATTTTCTTACTGAGATTTAGAAAGCCACAGTCCTGATTCTGCAAAAGGTGAACATATATGCTGAACTTAATACTTAGATATACATTGAATTCTATTGAATGTGTTCATTAAGGAAAGTGCATATGCTTGGTTTTTTACATACATATGGAATTTATAGTCATTAAGAGAACTCTGTGGGTCCTCTCTTATCATGTTTGAATTGATTCCATGAGGAATCAGTTGAAAAAATATGGTACCTGGCTAAGGCATACAACCATCCATGTTTGACTGTTCTGTTCCAAGTTTCCCAAAATATTTTTGGTATTTGGCCTTTGTTATAGAAGGCTTTGCAGAAACTGTTCACTGGACAAGTACATCTCATAGAGAGAAGAGCTAGGCTTGTTCCAGATACCTTTGCTCTGTTCACGGAAAAGGAAAGAAACAAGCTGTTTAGGCTTCCTACCCCTCTCCTGTGGGAAGGAACTAGCTTTTAATGCTGTGGTTCCTGTTAGAGAATTATCGTGTCAGCCCTGATTGTGAACGTGTCGCATTTTAAGGAAGGAGAAACTTGCAGCATAGAGCAAAACACAGTGAAGAGCTGTGCTATCTAAGAATTCGTCTTTACAGCTTCAATGCCAAAAGTAGGGCAGAATTTTATCACTAATTCCTGATGAGTTTGGGGCATATGGGAGGAAATTAAAGTCAATTTCCCCTCACTTTTCAGGATTTGACCAGTGTGTCATCTACTTGAATGTTTTATATTAATTACATAATTTTCCTTCTCTGTTTCATATTAATAACTAATTTTTTTTTCATAGCCAGATGAAGATTGCTACTGTTGAATAATATTTCCTTTGAATGTGTTATATCAATGCAACATTTTATAATTAATAATTTGTTCATTGCTCCTCATTATAAATTTTTGTTTTGCTTAACAGAAAAGACAATAATAAATTTTCCATCAAAATAAACCCTTTTGTTAAGTGCCAAAGCTATTTGTTTGCCCACAGCTGGGATGTGTTATAGTTCAGCCTTCAGAGGCACCAGGCCAACAGTTTCCTATGGAGACCTGGAAAAGTTCATATATATTGCACACAGAGTATACCACATACACATGGAAATTAATTGCTCACCCAAATAAAAAAGTCTTGATTGCTAGTTTTCCAGATGAATTAAAAAAGCAAGAAAGCAAGATACTGAGCATAGTTATCTGTCTGACATTTCCAGTGTACACTAGCTCCTGAAATCATCATGCAATCATAACTGTAGAACTACAAGAAGATCTTGGCAAGCCCAAAAACTTTGTGAAATGGGAAAAAAAAAAAAAGACAATGGGGGGAATGTCCCCATATGATCATCACAGTTATGTTTAGAACCCAAGAGCTACATGTCAAGCTTATTTTCATTCTGTTGTGTAGATTGCTGTCATCTTGACATAAAATTGGCTTTTTTTTTTTCTTTTACAACTTCTTTTTATTTCATTTGGAATCAAAGTAATAAATTCCTTTTCTTTAATACTGATTATTAAAGTATTTTGTGATTGCATCCAATGTAAAATTTGATGCTTTAACTTCAATATCATTTCAGCACATAGATATTTTTTACCTTCCTACATATACAATTCATTAGAAAAGCCATCTGGTCCACCCTAGGCATGGTGTCCCCGACTTGGAGTGTGACAGAGTTCTGTTTGAAAGAAAAATGAGTAAATGTGTGTAGCCCTCTTGGAATTCCATCAGCTGTAACTCCTGCTTGACATCCTCCTCTTCTCTCATTATTTTACTTCTGTAGCTGAGAAAAAAAAAAATTATGATTCATGTTTGTGCTTTAAAAAAACAAAACAACAACCTTCTCATTCTTTTGATAATCAGTAGTACTGGGACTCCTGACTGCCTTCTGTGCTTTTGTAAACCTCTAACTTGAGTAATAGAGATCTCATTCCTTAAAGTATCTCTAGTGTAGATTAAACATAAAGATTTTTCTTTTCCCTTTTTTTTTTTTCAGAGCTCAGGAACAGTTTTCTCTTTTCTTTTCTTCTTTTTAAAGTAGCACCTGTCTCTCCCAAGAAGACAATGGATTGATGTGTTATTTGTTTCAGTCTTTTGAAGTAATATGGCAAGTATTTGTCTTCTCAGTAAGACTGATATTCAGTACCTGATATTTCTAAAAGAGCCCATAATCCTTCTTCCTGAGAGGCAGCTAACATAGCCAATTTACACATTATGGAAACAACAGAAAGAGTATGATCACTGTTTTCAAGGTATCATTTTCACTTGTAGAGATGGAAGAAGAACACCTGTAGTCATTTTTGAAAAATAACTGGCCTTCTTATTTGGATTGCATATTTTTTTAACCTGCTTACATTAGGAAGAATTTATCTGGATTATTTTCTCTTGTAAAAATCCAGAGATACTTAGAAGGACAGCTGAGAATAGCTGACAGTCAACTTTGAAATGTCCATGGTATAATAATCCCTGGTTATAGTACTTACTAATCATCCCAAGTAAATCAGTAAGTCTATATATTTTTTTAATGTTATTTTCATCATATGCTAAAAGAGGAGGCAACAGAAGTGCAGAAGAAGAAAATGAGACTCAACTAGAAATGAGGAAGTACTCATAATTTTTACTTCAAGGATATTTACTTTGATTAACTGCAAAGAGACAAAAACAAGAATCAGGCCTCAGAGTAACAATTTGTGAAGGATTTAGTTGCTGTAGGAAACCAGGGATCTTTCTTTTCCCTCACTCATTCTTGTAACTGCAGATTGGATTTTGTCATGTTATTTGAGCTAAGGGAAAAGAGAAGACAAAACAGATTTTCAAGAAGGCTCTAAGATTTTAAATGTTATTTTAATGCCTTTTTATAGGGGCGATATAATTGTTAATTATTCGGTATTTTACACAGCAGAGTGAGGCCATGGTCTTCTTGTCTATCTAAATAAATGTTTAAACAATGGTAGTGCAAAACCACAATTTCTCTTTTTTAGAAGTTTTAGTGGTCATTTTTTTGGTATTTATTTCAGACCATGTAATTTCAGAAAATCCACTCATTGAAAAGCACATTGATTTTCCTTGGAAAAAAAACCAGAAACTTGATTGAAAAAATATCAGCCCATGATCCCTGTTAATTTTTGTTACCATCAGTGGCTTGAAGCTGTTTTGTAAAAAACTGATGAAGAACAATGAGATTTCTTAGTTGAATGAACATTATTATCAATGAGAAGATGTCTCTGGCAGAGGCTCTTTCATATATACATTTAAGAATACAATAAGAGTACAGATTTCTGAGATGGAAGTTTACAGAAATAACTTGGAAGCAGACAGAAAAAACCTAAAAGCAGCAGAAATAACAAAAAAGATAATAAGAGGTACAGAGATGACAGGGGAGAAAAACATGTCAGCAATACTTGGTGTTCAAGATCTTCCACAGCTGAATAATACAAAGGCAGAGGTATGTTTGCAATAATAATTAAAAAAACCTTCAAATTTATTAATCATCATTATAATACTGTCATTTATAAAATGTTATATTCTATGAGACTTTTTTTGTGTTTACTAGATATACCTAGAATACAAAAAAAAAAATTATAAATAATAATAATAATAATGTTACTCCAACTCCTGCTGTAGAATTAGCCTCATTACCTTGCTTGAACTTTTGGGTTTCTAGTGTGATAGACACAAAACCTGTGTAAATATTCAGGTCAGAGAACTTTCTAAAAGGTAATTGTCTAACTGGCAGTATTTAAGCCATAGAAAAGATTGCTCTATCTGGACTAATTGGGATACTACTTATTAGGACTGCCCAGTGCTGAGTTCAGAGTTTCTCAAGGGAGGGTAATAAGAACCCCAAATGATTTCATTGATGAAGAAGCTCAAGTGTGGCAAGTGAAACAACTTGCCCTCATTTCAGAGCCAAAGTAAACTACTAACTTACCCACTGGAAATTTGGAAAATATCCATAGAAACTCTCAGCAATGCTAGGAGGGGCTGAAGACTGCTATTGTAGCAATGAACTTCTTGAAAGCATTGGAAATACCTCTGGCAGCCTATAGAAAACTGGCTAGGGGCACAGTTCTGGCTCTTCTCTTTTTTTCCTATTGCAACACTATATTAGCAAGCCTAAGATTTTCTTATGTTGTTTTAATGACTACAGTTCTCCAGAGAACAAAGTATGCAACTATGCATCTATGTAATCATGACTGTGAGAAGGTATTAGTCCTTTCCATCTTGATTGGAGTAGGTAAAGCCAGGGATATCTTTTATCAATTTGTTATTATCAATTTATGATTAGTTATGATCCAAGCAATGGAGCACTTAGGAAGCTTTACTTTCTATGCTTTGACTGTCTGTTTCTGTATTTGCCAAACCTCTCTGTCCCTACAAGTCTACTTGTTCAACTGTAAAAGCTCTGATGGATGTGATAGTGCCAAGAGTGGAAATTATAACAAAGAAAAAAAAAAAACCTTTAAGTGAAATTTAATGCTCAAACCATAATGGCCAATAGTTTGGCAAGGAGCTTGACTTACTGTTGGGCACTTTTAAGGAGCTTAACTAATGAAAGTGGTTCTTACCAGAAAGCAAATATTGCTCGTGAATTACTCTGGATAACTATAGATGTTTGTTTGGCCCTAGACCAGTTAGATAGGTTCACTGTCTTGCGCAAGACAAAACTGCGTGTATTTACAGTATTGCTAGTCTTAACACTATATGGCTCACACGCCACCTGGTGGACAATCTTTGCAATTTTATTATTTCCTTTTTTTTTTTTTTTCCTAATAAGTAATTCATATGCTAGATATGTCGTGGGAAAAATTTCTCTGATTTTCCTTTTTTTTTTCTGGATTATATGCATGAATTCTTCGTTGCTTTAATAGTCTTAGAGGAAAAGATGCTACAATGGGTAGAGAGCATGTCGAACATCTTGATTCTATAGTGCCACAATGTTATGTACCTCCTGTAATGCAGCTATGAGTTTCCTACATAAAAGAAGTGGCTCTCTGTGCATTCTTACCAAATGCCAGTGCTTATCCTAACAGAACAACTCTCACTGCTGTAGTGTGTTAAAGTAGTGACAAGGAATTGGAAAATTACATTTGAAGATGTAAAAGTTTCATTAGCAGCATATTTTTATTGCCTTTCTTTCTCAGCAAACTTGTTAATAACACAAGTTAGACTATAATTTTCCATACTGAAATGAATTAATTTTGAATGATTTTTTTTTGCAAAAGGAAAATGAACCATCTCTAACAGAGGGTCACATTCTCTACTTGTTGAGATCAGATGCCAATACTCTTATTCACAGTCAGGTCCATCTTCAAGGACTAACTGAAGTCAGCAGTGCTCGTTGAAGGTACCATACATGGCTTATAGAACTAGGTGACAAAATCTGTTATTACCTGAATACTCTTAATGTAAAAAGAAGAAAATACCTTCCAGCACCCTTACATCCAGATTATTCCGGACTATGAAGTAGTAGATATTTCAGATTTCTTGTTCATTACTGTTGTTCCATTGATACTACACCCAGTGCCTTTCTCTACAAGTTTTGTCTTGTTTTCTAACTAGGCTATATTGTATGTGACTTAATATTTAAGATGTAAGAAAGGGGGGAGAAGTGGACAAAAGGAAAATTTGCAACATTCATTTCAAAACATGGACATAGGGATGTCTTAATGAGGATACATAAAATCTTATTATTTCATTGTAATGGAATTTAACAATATATCTGTCCATCGGAAAGTGGGCAAAAGGTATGCATGTGTTTTATAAATCATACACAATAAAAATAACAGTAAGATTTGAGTCTTCTTTTACTTGTACAATCAGAGAGGAACTTTATGGAGAGTCAAATTGCACTAGAAATCAGGAGAATAAACATCTCACAATAATTTACCAACATGTGATTCTAGAACTATTTTTTTCTTTTTTTTTTTTATATCAAGAAATGCTTATGTAAGTAAAAAGGCCTAGAACAGAAGTAGGCGTTTTGTGGAAGCTGTAATTTTTACAGTTTTAGTGATACACTAAGCTAAATTTTGCTTTTGTCATGTAAAACAGAACACTTCTAACATTTTTCATGCAAGCAGATTTCAAGATAATGGCCATAGTTAATTTTAGTATTACAATGTACTTCTGACCAGAGTAGGAAGTTATTTAATTTTCTCAGTCATTTTGTACAGTCAGAGACTTGTTCATATACAGCGTATCATTGTTGTCTGATGAGAATTTTCAGGCTATGACAACAGATTTGCACTGGAAATGTTCACTAGTGTCTGAAGGATGAACACTGTCTTTCTATTATATTTTTTCCCTTTTGCTTACTATTCAGTAGGTTTTGGTGGCCAGTAAATTAGGAGGAAATAGGTATTTGTTTAACATTGGACAGAAGGAAAATTGTTTACATTCTTCATATTCCATGTGTACATCATATACAGGCTTTTGGGATTAATCAATACAACTTCTCAAATGACTGAACTACTTCTGTTTCTCTCTGGTGAAATCATTAGTCCAGAGCAGCTGATATAACAGAATACCTAATCTACTAAAACCATTTCAGTCATGACATTTATTTAGTTTGCTTTGGATTTTTTTTTTTTTTTTTTTTTTTTTTTTTTTTTTTTTAAACCAACATAAA
>WHYT01017644.1:536308-553651 GCA_009806455.1 Tetrax tetrax
TATTTTTTTTTTTTTTTTTTTTTTTTTTTTTTTTTTTTTTTTTTTTTTTTGTATTCTGATGAACCATGACTAAAGAAATATCCTTTTGGGGACACAGAATTGTTGGACATCATTTTGAGCAGGCTTGGAATGGTTCTCAGACATACACTGTGCTCCATGCAATCCTAAACCAGCATGAATATCTAGTTCCTCACCAAAGGCTGCTTGGTCCTAGTAGAGTACCTAGGTCTATGGATAGATATATTATGCATTTTGCTGCCCACACTTTATACTGTTCATAGTAATGAGAAATGGGAAAACTAGTGCATCTAACAGACATACAAAATATTACAGTATGTGGATACTATACCCTTCTCGAATATTGTCATTTTTCTAGTGAGGAGAGACTATGCTTTTTTTAATTCAAGACTGAAGACACAACAAAGTTGTGTGATTATTTCTATCACTGTCATGAAAGAAGGCAAATCCTATTGGACAGAGTTGTGATACAGAGTGAATTGAATAGCCAAGACAAGTCAGCCTGTCACTTTCCTACCTGTGGTTGCACAGAAAATACACAATTAATATTAGTATAATTAATATATTAATAAAATATATGTAATATAGTGGAAATAGAGAAGAAGACACGTATGAGCGGATTTTGTGCTCCACATATATCAATTTCTGCATGCAATGGTCACAAAAAAAAATAATAGTTCTGCAAGTGAAATAAAAGTTGTCATTTAGTACATAAATACTTTATAGATATTTTCCCCAGTGACATTTGTAGAATGGGGCTGCAATCCCTCATCCATCATACCTATGTGAGAGAACTGGATGAAAGTATTTTTGCCAAGAATATGTCATAAATATTTCATTTCTAGTTTTCGTGGGAAACAGGTACTCGGAGTAATTCAAAAAGTTTTTACTTGGAAGGTTCACACTCTTGTACATGTAGACAAGCTGCAGAAAAGAATTAAGTACAGAACAGAATACAAAGACCTATCACAGAGTTTCCATAAACTTTTACATTCATATCCATTTTTCCAGGAATAAATCAAATTTCTGTTGTCATAGAATCATAGAATAGTTTGGATTGCAAGCGACCTTAAAGATCATCTAGTTCCAACCTCCCTAGACCTCCTCCACCTTCCACTGGACCAGGTTGCTCAAAGGCCCATCCAGCCTGACCTTGTCTATATGCCTTAGCTGATACGTATATAAGGTGAATGTCACCAGTGACCAGTTGAGTCAGAGAAGTCACTTCTCCCTTGCTCCCGACATTATGTCACCTACATGAACTAATAAAACCCTCGGAAGCAGGAAAGCTAAATCCTATGTGAAGAGTTTTTTACTCTGACACTTTAAAAATGCAAACTTTTGGCTTCCAAATAAATTAATGTCTGATCCTACTGTTTCACTATCCTCACAAGTCTTCCTTTGAAATTGAATAATAGTCACAGAAATGTATATTGGACACCCTGACAAAGTGGACTAAGTGTTTGAGAAACCACATATGTAAGAACTGGAAGCTTGCATAGTTGTCATGTGGAATATGCAGCTGAAACATCATCCTCTAAGCATGATATTTTACAGATAAGCAAATGATCTAGAAAGTGGCAGTTTCTGATGAAGATGATTAAGACATATGACTAGTTAAACCAACTTGTTTTAATTTCCAGAAGGATAGGAAGAGTTTTCAGTACAAGTGTAGTTCCACATTTCTACAAGTGTATACCCTGATGTGTTTCTTAAATTGTAACCCATACTTACTATTTGACATTTTTAGGGTTAAAAAATACAGTAAAAAAATCCAACTTGAATTTTTTCCCCTGATGTGTTTGAAAGAAGGCCTATGGCTGTATTATAATAAATGGGTTGATTTAAGCCTGTTTCTTTTTTTTTTTTTCCCCAGCTTTCAACCATGCATTTTAATTTCCAACAATTTTTCTTGGTTTTAATCTGACCGGGACTCGAGAATAATTTCAAAATAAGGGGCAATGTTGGCACATCAGCAAATTAATTTAAGCCAACCATACATATATTTTGCCTGGAAATTAGAAGGTTCTTGATCATTGAAATGTTCTGATTCAATTTTCTAAAAGGAAAAAAAAATATGGAAAATCTTAACAAATTTTAAGGTGGAATTCTTGAAATCAAGATTGAAATTGATAGATCAGGAAATCTCTTCTGTTCTTTGATTCCAATCAAGAAATGCTTCTCCTACATATGGTTTTGTAGGATTTTTTTCGCTATCTATCAAGCTAATTACTTTCTGGATAACTAAAGTTATGGTGGACCTGGAAATGTGTCTCTGTGCAGGTAAGACACAGATCTGTGAAGCACATTTCTTATTCAATAATAAAGTTTCATATTAAGATATAACTGATGAAGTAAGAAATGTGTTCATTTTCCAGATACACTGGAAACCAGAGTTAGACAATCAATTATTATTAAGTGTTTTCCCAATGCTATCATGAAATTCGTCAGTTAGATATAAGCAAGACAATATAAACTGTACAGGATCATAGACTCAGTCCAGCTCACCATGAAGCCAGTGAGGCTTTTTGTTGAAAATAAAAGAAAGGCAGCATAGGCTATGAAAAACAAACTGATCCAAATGCTCTCTCTATGTAGCAAGTACTGACTCAGCATAAGTGAAGAGCTATGATTTTGTGCTGGTATAACAGAGAATGTGAATCAAACACCTTTCCCAGCTCTCAAACTAATTTGGAAATACCATGAGCAGTACTTGATACATATATAAAATTTTAAATTGTTGTTCTTTTGCACAGGCTGGAGAGGAAGGAGTGATTGAGTGTATGTATCCTGTCAGCAGAAGGCAAAGGAAGCGACTACTGTGAATACACTGAGGGGAAAAAAAGTAAATTATTCTGATCTATATAACTGTTGGTATAGCAGGTATGGATTGACTTTAGGGTCTTGTTAGGAAATCAAAATGCTGTACTTCTTGTACAGCAATCACTCAGAGCCATAGATCCAGTCTCTCCAGTTCTTCTATGCTTTACTTTGAGAGCTGCTGATAAAATAAATGGAAATGTTGGAAGATCTCTTGAGGAGAGACAGATGAGTGGCCTGGCACATGCATTGGTATAGCACAACATTTGGGTTTCTGAAAGAAGAGGCAAAGACAAAGGAATTTTTCTTTTGTTTCAATTTTGGAAGCAAAATAGATATTACAATTAAACTTTTATCACAAACTATGTGCAGAGCACACAAAATACCCATGAATCAATATTATTTGTTAAAAAAAAGACTTTTTATTTGCTTTTTTTTTTTTCAATTTAGGTAATCTGCAAGGTATTATTCCAATGAAAATTCGCTAATATGGATGGGACCTAGCCATATCAACATGACTATGAATGCTTTTGTCCACTCGCTATTTGTATTAATATGAAGGTAATCCCTGTACTTGATGGTTCTTAAATTGTTATTGTTCTGATTAGAGTCAATGGGATATTCCACACCTACTATGATTAAAGAAAAAAAAATAAAACAGCTGGACAGAAAAACAAAGACAAAAAGCCAGCACAACTGCCTCCCTCCTTTAGTTTCTTGTAGGAGCTGCAAAACTGTAGAGTGCTTACTATTTTTACTGCTAAATGTAATATTTTCTTTCATTTGGTTAATGATCATATTCTTTCTTCCTTTTTGTTATTTATTTTGTGAAGTTTTCTTTGGTTTGTGGTTTGTTTTTTTTTCTTTTATTAATATTATCAATATTCTCTGTCCTGGACTTCAGGAGGGCAGACTTTGGCCTCTTCAGGGATCTGATGGGTAAAGTGCCATGGGAGGTGGCCCTGGAGGGAAGAAGGGCCCAGGAAAGTTGGTCGATAAGGAGCACCTTCTCCAAGCTCAGGAGCGATGTATCTCAATGAAGAGCAAGTTGGGCAAAAATGCCAAGAGGCCTGCAGGGATGAAAAAAGAGATCCTGGACCAACTGAAAATAAAGAAGGGAGCCTATAGAGGGTGGAAGCAAGGACAGGTAACCTGGGAGGAATACAGAGAGGTTGCACAAGCAGCCAGGGATCAGATCAGGCAGGATAAAGCCCCGATGGAATTGAATCTGGCCAGTGATGTCAAGAGCAAGAAAAGCTTCTGTAGGTACATTGGCGACAAAAGGAGGTCCAGGGAGAATGTAGGCCTTCTCTGGAAGGAAATTGGTGACCTGGTTACCCAGGACATGGAGAAGGCTGAGGTGCTTAATGACTTTTGCCTCAGTCTTTACTGATAAGGGCTCTAGTCATGCCACCCAAGTTGTGGAAGGCAAAAGCAGGGACTGGGAAAATGAAGAACTGCCCACTGTAGCAGAATAGCAGGTTGAGGAACATCTGAGGAACCTGAAGGTGCACAAATCCATCGGACTTGATGAGACACATCTGTGGGTCCTGAGGGAACTGGCAGATGAAGTTGCCAAGCCGCTGGCCATTGTATTTGAAAAGTCATGGCGATCTGGTGAGGTCCCTGATGACTGGAAGAGGGGTAACATAACCCTCATTTTTAAAAAGGGTAACAAGGAAGACTTGGGGAACTACAGGCCAGTCAGCCTCACCTCTGTGCCTGGCAAGGTCATGGAGCAGATTCTCCTGGAAACCATGCTAAGGCACATGGAGAGCAAGGAGGTGGTTGGTGACAGCCAACATGGCTTCACCAAGGGCAGATCGTGCCTGACCAGTTTGATGGCGTTCTATGACAGGGTTACAGCATTGGTGGACAAGGGATGAGCAACAGACATCATCTACCTGGACTTGTGCAAGGCATTTGACACTGTCCCACACGACATCCTTTTCTCTAAACTGGAGAGGCACAGGTTTGATGGATGGACCACTCAGTGAATAAGGAATTGGCTGGATGGCCGAACTCAGAGAGTGGTGGTCAATGGCTCAATGTCCGGGTGGAGACCAATGATGAATGGCATTCCTCAGAGGTCCATATCGGGCCCACCTCTGTTCAACATCTCTGTCTGTGGCATGGACAGTGGGATAGAGTGCATTCTCAGCAAGTTCGCTGATGACAGCAAGCTGTGTGGTGCCATTGACACACTGGAAGGGAAGGACCTGGACAGGCTGGAGAGGTGGGCCCATACCAACCTGAGGAAGTTCAACCAGGCCAAGTGCAAGGTCCCGCACCTGGGTTGTGGCAATCCCAAGCACAAATACAGGCTGGGTGGAAAATGGATTGAGAGCAGCCCTGAGGAAGACTTGGGAGTGCTGGTGGACGAGAAGCTCAACATGAGCCGGCAATCCACCCTTGCAGCCCAGAAGGCCAACCGCATCCTGGACTGCATCAAGAGGAGCGTGGCCAGCAGATTGAGGGAGGTGATTCTTCCCCTCTGCTCCACTCTGGTGAGACTCCTCTTATATCCCAACATAAGAAGGACAGGACTTTGTCCTGTCACAACAGTCCCTATTGTAAGCCCTCTTTAGGTACTGGAAGGCCACTATAAGGTCTCCCCAGAGCCTTCCCTTCTCCAGGCTGAACAACCCCAACTGTCTCAGCCTGTCCTCATAGGAGAGGTGCTCCAGCCCTCTGATCATCTTCGTGACCCTCCTCTGGAGTCTCTCCAACAGGTCCATGTCCTTCTTATGTTGGGGGCTCCAGATCCGGATGCAGTACTCCAGGTGGGGTCTCACCAGAGCACAGTAGAGGGGCAGAATCATCTCCCTTGACCTTCTGGCCACACTCCTCTTGATGCAGCCCAGGATGCAGTTGGCCTTCTGGGCCGCACGGGTACATTGCCTGCTCATGTTGAGCTTCTCACCAACCAACATCCCCAAAATTCTTCTCCTCCGGGCTGCTCTCAATCCAGAGTCTCTGTTCTAAGACAGGCTTCATCTCACCCATATTTCACTGTCTACAGCTGTGCCAGATACTCAAGGAGCTTCTTGTAGTTAAAGGAGAGGAAACAGCCATTTTAGTGGTGTTTGACTCATCTGATCATGTGCAAACTTCTAGTTTAAAGTAACATGAATCTTATCTCAGATGACACTGACAATCCTGACTAGCTGTCTGTCAACTGTAAAGGGAGACTAAAGTGACAAGTTCAAAGTTGGATATCTATATTCAGATGAATCCTTCCATGATTTCTGAGGGAGAAAGATGCTATCCTTTTTTTTTTCTTCCAACAATTTACTTGTTGTACTGGTTGAGCAGCAGAGTGAATGTTACAGTACTCAAGATTTGAAATAAAACTAAGGACGGCTCAGCTGAACAGAATAATGAACAAAAGATGTACTTTTTCTGGAAAGAATTGATTTTTCAATCTGAGTTGTCAAAATATCCCTGTGAGTATGTCTATAAATACTATAGGTTCTTCTGAAGCCATCTGCATCATCAGATCTGCCATTTTTGCAGGCAGCTGGTTTACAAGGAGTATGACTGAGACATGTCCTAGTATCCTCTGAGATATGATGATATCCTCTGTGCCTGTACATGCCCAGTGGACATTTTGCCAGACAACCTCTAAGCAGGCAGTCCACAAGCTGATGGAGAAGCAGCCACGTGGATGGAGACCACCTAGAAAATCCACAACTCTTCCATAGAGTGATCTTCTCTAGAGGTAGAAGTGGCAAGCAACTAAAACACTAGCTGCTATAAGATGGGTGAGTAGAGTATAGTCTTTCAGCCCTTTGTTTGCATCTAAAATTCTCCCACATTTGCAGGCATGTCCGTGGGTAGAACAATGAGACCTTACTTCATCGTGAAGTTGGAAACACAGTAGGACTCAGTGCTTTTATCGCAGTAGCACTTACAATTAGTTGCATTCCTTTTGGTTCTTAAAGAGATTGCATTCTTTTTGGTTCTCAATGTTTACCAGAGAGATTCAAGGCCTTTTTAAAGTGGAAATGAAATAGCCTGCTCTTTGTCTTTCTTTTGCACAGAGTACAGCCATATAGACTTCAATACATTTCAAGGTTTTGACTGGGATACTGAAGATCTTTCACTGTTCAAAAGTGACAAATGGTGCTATTAAATACCTCTCTGCACTCAAATCATTTCTACAAAATGCAGAAATTTCTACAAGATAGCACTGTATCACTTTTTAATGATGCACAGCAAAAATGTGTGTACTCTGTAAATTATGAACATTTCTACTGCTAGTTTGTTCTAGTTCACCTATAGTGCTATCATATTTTCTTTATGGGTAGCAAGAGACATTAGCTTGTTAGCTACAGTCATCATGTTCCTTTGATTCCTTTTAAAGTACTTTTCACTTAGGTTCTTCAGCCTTTTCCTCTTAGAGTGTATTTCTGACGATTAAATCATTCATACTCTCTCATATTGTCTCATACTCTCTGCCATCTCCATCAAAGTACTAATGAAGCACTTTCCATCCACTCACCCTGATAGGGCAACTTGCTCTATAGGGCAAGAGGCATAGCTTTTGCTGATTTGTCCATTTGGCTTTAAAAACTCAATTTTGGTCTCAGAGCCAGTGGATCTTATTTACAGCAGCTGGAATATGGGTGATTTTGGACACTGTGCATAGATTTGTGAGTTTGTTCTATACATGTATATTCATACAAATATTGAATTAAGCTTCCCAACTTACCTTCTTGGGAATCTTAATTCAATATTTGTGTGATGCTTTGAAATTCTTAGAGGTGATGGAGAATAAATTATTGTTCATTCATTACATGCTACTTTGCAGTGAGTAGCATACTGTGGTCTAAGCATCTTTTATTACCAATGCATTTATAGCTAAAAACTCATGCACTGTTGTAGTAGTAGAACTTTGGTCTACCTAAAATGACTTCTATAATTTTTAATTAAAAATGAGATAAGATCAAGAAGTGTAAGTCTTTTATCAAATATATGTATTTTTTCATGTCCGATACTTTCAAAAAAGCTAAAAAGGGTCTGAAAGTGAAGTGATTTTTATGTGGCCGTACATCACAGAAAGTATTTCCAAGTTACCCTGCATTTCATAATACTGTGAAAAGGATTTCTGCTTGAGAGGAAAGGGACTTTATCTTGAAAGATAAATCTGGATGTCTGATATGACTTGAGTGGCCTCTTCCAGTCTTGTTTTTTTATGGATTAAGATTGTCCAGAATGTATTTTAATACTAAAGTTGTCATTCTATAATAGATATTTGTATTTTACTTTGTATGTGCATGACCTATTTAATACTTGCATAACATTACATATTTATTTATGTGAGTGGATGATACATACACAAATATGTGCTGCTGTCCAAGAGATAACAGAACACGATAGTGGGCTGATACTGAAGCCTATGACAATTAAATAAGGCAGCTTACCCACAGGGTCCTTAACAGTTCTGTGGTTTCTCATTTCAAATTGCTTTTGGGTTTTTTTAGCACTCTTCTTCCTCAGATAGGTAGCTTTCTGTTCTCCAAACTAGAGGAAACATGCACAAAAAGTTTTTCACATGACACCAGACTGGATGGCAAACTTGGAGTGCATTATAGTGGTTGTTGCAAGAGTCATCACATAGAGGGTTATTATTGTCTCTCTTAGTTTCACATGTGTACCAGCAATCTAGCTACACCTCTTATACTGTTGTGCAGCAGGGTACGTGCTAGTTCATTGCACTGAACTATTGATTGCAGAAAAGAGTTTAAAATCACATCTTTTATTAGATGTTTCCCTACTGCAGGCAATAAACCCAGGCTGGTTTGCAATGTACAGATTAAAATCTAGAGATGTTAAAACCAGAACACAGCTCCGTATAAATTAAGCTGAAGTGGTCTTTATGAAAAGCCTCTGCACTATCAAATCTAACGAGAGGCTGCATGTTATTAAGGGGTGTCACAGATGCAACATTCATACACCAGAGAGCTCTTCACATTGTGCGCCTCCTATCAAGGCTTCCCATTTGCTTTTGCTATGTCAGAGCAGAAAGAAGAATGGCAAAAAAAGATCACAGTGCAGTCCTGCAATTTGTACTTTGATTTCATTCCCTTGTTACTACTACTACTCATTTTTTCTTGATTCTATGGGAAGAAATAATTTCATTCCCAGTTTCATCTTTGCTTTCAAAATCGCTATCTAGATGTCAAGAGCCTGACCAGATCAGATCAGCTCACAGCTCACAATTTTTGTATTTGCACTTACGATATACATCCATGTATGACCTTATTATATGCTACTACAGCCTGCTGACCCTGAAAGAACATCAGAGTAACTGCGATGGGACTACTCTGAACAAAGAATTAATAAACCACCTCTTTTTCAGGATGTAACTACTACAGCATAGGATTCATATCAGTATGACAATACAATAAATAGTGGGGTTTCAGACCATCGTACCAGTTAGCACCCAATCTTCTTAGTTCACCAAAAACCTATACTGTCTACTTTTCTGTTTAAAGTAGTAGGAGGGTTAATGGCTTTAATGAAAACCTCCGAGTGGTGAATGGGAACATTCTTCAAGGCATGTGATACTGTAGCTCCATTGTGAGCTGTGGGCTGATCTGATCTGGTCGGGCTCGGCTGGAGCTCTTGTGCAGCTCAGAAACTCCACGGAAGCCCAAGCAGTTACTGTGCCTGCATAGGCAAGGCAAGTGACTTCCTAAGGTTAGCATAAAGCTTATCTAAGACTTTTAGTGTTTAAAAAAGTTGCCAGGTTGCCAATCTTCGTACAGTTGTTGTTCTTAATGCCAGGCTGTCTTTATTAGAAATTTGAAGCCTAGCAAAAAGGGAAAAAAAAAAAAAGAAAGAAACACAGGAGATTCATAGGAAATTATCTGATAGGCAGGTGTGCAGACAGGCAAAACAGTACGTATTTATCTGTTAAGTGTAATCATATTCAGGTAGTATGCAGAAGCTCTAGTCATAATTGACATTCTGCTCTGTACTAGGTGCACTGTAGACACTTTATAAAAGGCAGTCCTGGAGTCATAATGGAGAATTACTGGACCTTCACATTTAACTGTAACACCAAGATTCTTACCACAATGAATTGTATGATAGAATTTATAACATGATTCAAGAGGACTCTGGATACTCCTAATATTATAAGATAGAGTAAATGGTAGTATTTTAAAGTACTTTTATTGTCATATATCCATATGCTATCCATAGTTGGCCATGAAGATAAGTATGGTTTATTAGTGTGGTAATTGAGACTGAATGATGCGGACAATATAACAGGGAGGCAAATATATATTTACTCAGAATGCTTAAATGCTTTAGTAACTTTAGTGCATTACTCTGCTAACCTCTGCCAATCTGTTAAATATGTATTGAGTAGACAATGAGCCTATATCCTCAGTAGCACAAATTATTTAATGTAAAGCAGTGGCTTAAAGCTACCGGTTGTGAATTATTTCAAAACCCTTACTAAAGAAGTTCCCAAGATGAGGGCTGTAGATCACTGTCAGTTTAAAGAAAGAAATCTTGTCAGATTATACTGGTTCTTTCCTATGTTTCCAGCTGCTAATTTGCATTAAAATATACCTAAAAATACATCAATTCTTCCCTAATGTTAATTAGCCATGGAAGTATTTGCTGTATTCACGAAAGTGTTCCTATATACTTGTTTTGCAAAAACCTTCAGCTCACATGGAGTCTCCCCACTCAGACAGAAATTATAGTATAAGAAGAGCTGACAGTTTCTTCTCTTAGCAGTTACCTTGCAGGCTGTGCATTAGTGAAAGAATGCTTTTTTTCCCCCCACAAATAGCAGAAGGAAAGGTTCCAGATTGATTTCAATTTCTCCTTTAAAGGTGACTAGAAATATTTCCAACATAATCGTAATAACTTTTGATAATATTACTATAATTAACTTTGTGTGCATTTTTTTCAACATAGACCTTCTCCTGTGCATCTATGAATTGCCTATTAAATGGTATAAATTGAGTTAAGAAAAGACTATTTCAGCACAGTATTTTAAATGTACATTTAAATGTATTTTTAAAAAGGCATTCTCAGTAAAATCTGTTGTAGAGGTTGGTACTTAAATATAACGCAAGTTTAATGTAGATGCTTGAAAAATAAATATCTTCAGTGTTATTTTATACACTTATGACATGCACAGTGTCTGTCTCTTTCTCAGATGTCATAGAATCATAGAATGGTTAGGGTTGGAAAGGACCTTCAAAGGCCATCTAGTCCAAACCCCTGCAAGGAGCAGGGACATCTCCAACTAGATCAGGTTGCTCAGAGCCTCATCCAACCTGGCTTTGAATGTTTCCAGGGATGGGGCATCCGCCACCTCTCTGGGCAAACTGTTCCAGTGTTATACAACCCTCATGGTAATTTTTTTTTTTCCCTAATATCTAATCTAAATCTACCTCTCTCTATTTTAAAACCATTATTCCTCGTCCTGTCACAACACGCCCTACTGAAAAGTCTCTCCCCATCTTTTGTTTAGGCCCCAGTACCTTGAGGTATTGGAAGATGGCTCTCCCTGGAGCCTACTCTTCTCCAGGCTAAACAGCCCCAACTCTCTTACTTATTCTCATAGGAGAGATGCTTCAGCCCTCTTATCCTCTTCGTGGCTCTCCTCTGGACCCTCTCCAGTTGGTCCGTGTCCTTCTTATGTTGGGGGCTCCAGAACTGAATGCAATACTCCAGATGGGGTCTCAGCACAGCAGAGTAGAGGGGCGGAATTACCTCCCTCGACCTGCTGGCCATGGTCCTCTTGATGCAGCCCAGAATGCGGTTGGCCTTCTGGGCTGCAAGGGTACATTACTCATGTTAAACTCCTCATCTATCATCACTCCCAAATCCCTCTCCTCAGGGCTGGTCTCGATCCATTGTCTGCCCAGCCTATATTTGTGCCTGAGATTGCCACAACCCACATGCAGGACCTTGCACTTGACCTGGTTAATAAATATCATAGATATAAATTTAAGGGATAAAATCCTATTCTCATTTGATTCAATAGAAAAACTCCCTCTGGTTTCAGTAGTACTAGAATTCCACCTTACTCATTCAAAGCACATATACAAGACTAGTATCTAGAAAATGCCATTTAATGTGTTTGCCGTTTAGCAAAAATATAAATAATATGCAAAAATACAAAATCAATATTATTGCTATTGGCAATAACAATATGTAACATCACTAAGAGAGAAGGCACCAGTATGATCTAAAAAAAAAAGAAAAAAATATTAACCTGAGAGAAAGAAAACGTTTAAGGTTACTAAGTTTAAGACTCTGGTCTTTATTCCAGAATGAAATCAAAATAGGTTCATTAAGGGTTCAGTCTTTCAATGACTTAATCCATGTTATAAAAATGTTTTTCAGGTTTTTTTTCAGTGCAATCTTCTCAGGTGATGAATTTGGTGAAACCCTCAAATTACCACTGTATTCAGATGGCTTTACTGATCCCATCCTCTACTTTTTCTGTAAAATAAATCTCATCCTGCATGTTTTATTCTCATGACATACAAGATCCAGCTGAGCTTCCAGTTGGACTGATTGCATTCATGGCAGCCATAGGTTGCTCAATATAGCTCTCTAAACCAGTCAATTTCTCAAAATAGGTATGTTCATGGACACAACATTTCCAGCTTAGAGGAAAATAACAATAACATAGGCACAATATTAAAACAATTTATCACAGTGATTCTCAAATACTGTTTCATTTTTTCATTAATAGACTTTAGCGATAGTAGGAATGCAAAATTATTTTTCAATATAAAAACCATCCAAATAAACTAACAGATGGTACTTAAATGAGAGGAGGAGGGAAATATGCTTGAGGTGGGATCCTAAGGCAAACTCATAAGAAAAAGAAAGATGTGAATGTGTAGAAGAATACTGTGTCTTGGAGGAGAGAATTATTTTGGGTTGTGTAAGTGGATGAGCAGTAATTAAATTATATTTGTAAATAAACAGATTCTTCCATTTCTTCAAGGAGCATTAAACTGGAAATGAGCTTGAAATAAGACTGGTGATTAGTGTAAAACAATTGCATTTCTGACAGGTAACCACCACTTCTGTTTGGTTGTTTTAGTCATGATACAGAATAAGAACAGAATTCACTTCTATCTGCACATCTGTAAAATGCAGATTCAAGTCTAGTATATATCTGAGACATATGGCATGATTTTTTATTTGTTTTGATTGTCAAAATTTTTCATTATGCGTTGTAGATTGAAAGAGACCAAGATATTGTCAAACAAAGTTCTAAAGGGAGATAGTGTCTTGAGCACGTGTTTAGACTACAGAAGATGTAGGGACGTGGATCTGAAAACTTCTGCCATCTTCAATTTCTTTTGATTTCTGTATGAATGAGTGTCTGGGATCCTGATTTTCAATAGTGACATATTGAGCATTTTGAGATTTTAACATTCCTTCTAAAAAAAAAAAAAACAAACCCGCCGTTGTTATAAAGCATGTAAAGAAAGAACTAGAACCGTATTTTGCTATGATTACTTGCATATATATTTCCAGGTTTTTATTTGCTTATTTGTTTTAGTACAACTACAACAACAAAACAATGGTCAAGCCAAAATGTATTCACTTCAAACTATAATGCTATATTTTTAGCTGCATGAAGCAAGAAGAAGATAATGACTCTTTTCTGCCACTGCACACTCATCTTCCTTTTTAGCTACATTAAGGAAGGCTAGGAAAGACTTTCTGTCCTTACATTTCTCGAAAATAAATATTTTCTTCAGGTCTTTACAGCTCCGATGATCACAATTTTCATGTGCCTTCTTTCTCCCTCAGAGAAAGACCCGTGTTGATAGACATTCCAGTAGAAAACCCCATGTTGGTCTTAATAAACCCAAGATTTCCCTCAGTAATAGAGCTGTCCATTATATGGCATTTAATTCTATGCATATAATCATAAAGTCTTGTTTGGTTACAATTTGAAGTTCATTGCATGTATCTTTCCTGTGTGAAGTCCTCATACCTACCATATTAGAGACTTGTATGGAAATTCCACTATGAACAATTTTTAGACCATGCAAAGGGTCCTTGGCAACCAAAAATACAAAAGGGAAAAACTGTTATAATGGTAGTTTGTTAGGAATAAAGAAGCATTGCTTTTACTTTTCAATATTAATTCAGAAGTTTCAGATTCTTTTCCAGCTTGGCTCGTTTTCTTCTGTAGCCTCAGTTGATCACTTTATTGAATGCCATTTGGCCCCACCAGTGCTTGAAATTCTTAACTATCCTTTCTAGCTTTCTGACATTGTGTTTTTCTTCTTGACATTCACATACCATAAATATATCTCTGTCCAGGATTAATTCCATTTAGCAGACAATGCTTGACAGCCCTAGTAAATTCAGAATGATCTATTCATTCATCAATATTTGTGTATAATTTCCATTAAGCTCAATAAAATTTGTGTACAGCTGTAATAACTGGAGTCTTTTAACACTTTAGTGTCTTGCTAGTTGCCAGGGAGATTTCACAAGCTGCCTGAGATATTTCTCCAGCTTTTAAGGCTCTGGGAGCATTGATGGGAAAAATAAGGAAGGATTAACTTTCTTATAGGTGTAAGAATGGGAGGATCTTTGCTGAAAGATCTTTCTTCTGCACATTTTGGCTGGTGTGTCTGTCCCAGTCTGCTAGGACACTTTCCTAACCTATTGTGTGGGGAGTACAGGTTCCTGTTGACCCAAGTTGCAGGCACTTGCAGGTTGCAGGATGGGGATGCTGAAGTTTGCAGTTGCCCTGCTCAGACTTCAGGAGTGTCTCACTGCTTGCTTAGAAACATCCTCACATTTGCACTCTGGAAGTTAAAGTTTAGAAGGAAGAGTAGAACAGAGAAGTATCTAATAACTTCATATTGTGCTCTAACACAATTTGACCATGTTTTCATTTCAAAGGTTAATATATTCAACTTGAATTTGTTGAATCATGTGAAGTAATATTTCAAAGCATCCTCTAGGAAACAAAAAAAAAAAAGAAGAGTATATATATGATGGTTAGCTTATTTTATAGGACTGAAAAATGCCTGAAGATCTTTGTAATGATTTTTGCATGACAAAATCAGTCAAACTTAATGATTTTACTGGCCTCAGTTGTGGTTATATTAAAAATAATTGCATTACTCTGGCACAACTCGTTGCTGTTGCTACATAGTTTAAATATTTTATGTAGTTTTTAAGGACTGATCCTATTCCGAGGTGGGGAAAAATGCAATAATCTGTGTCATTTCTTCTGTCTCTACACGGAAGTTCCTCCACAGAGAAACTTTCTACTATCACCATTATTGAGGTATTCATCAATCAGTCTTCTGAATCTTCCTGTTTTGAATTACTTGCCTTATTCTTTATTTTTTAAATGTGTGCCTACTTGTGAGCAATTTGAGTATGTTTTTGAAAATCCCAATTAGCATATGCTAAAGAAGTGTGAAGTTCGAACAATTCAAATCAAGTCAGATTTCTGTCCAGTGGAGGACTTCATGAAATGGGTAATGTGCAAGTAAATATGTATAAATGCAAGTATAAAAGTATAAACGGCTGATGTGCAACTATATTGCTTTGTTGTGCTTGTTGGAAGGGCCTTAAAAAGCAGAAATTTAGTTTGCAAAATGGTCTGCTGAGCTTTTAAATAGTCAGTCAGAGAAACTGTTTATAACTTACCCAGGTGAATAATAAAGACCAATGAATACTGAAAGCGTTGCAAGATCTCTGAATGAAAGATGTAGGATTTTTTGCATGTCATAGTCAGAAGTTGGTTGGTTTTTTTTTCTGTGAATACATGCAGTCAGTTTCTGATAGTATCTCAGCACTATCACTTCTGCTGTAGCTAAAGAATAGAAAATGTACATTTACAAATTTGAAAAATCGTGGGATATAGAGCAGGAGGACAATATAAGATGTTACAAAAAAAAAAAGAAGTTATGGTAAGAGGTAATTTTGAACTAATTTAATGGCAGTAATTAATACTTGGTTCTTGGTGAATTCCCTAGAATCTCATATATCCTAGTGATTACTGAACAGCAAAGAGTCTATGGGTATAAGGAATGGGGAGGGCACGGCAGAGGGCTCAGGACAATGCAGAGAAAAGGTAATAAAGTCACTACAGGAATATTTATTCTTTCAAAATCAGAGAGCAGTATAATAGCACTTAGCATTCATTGTGTACTTTTTCATTACACATTTTCTACAGACATATTGGCATTATTTCTATGAAAGTATTTAAAATATGAATGTATTAATACTTTATATGGATAAGGCAAAGGAGGGAAATTTTCAAGGAGGAAAAAATATGCAGTTGGACAAGATTACAGAAACACTTTTTCCCAGGACTGGCACTTAAGCTTTGTCCTGTGCTGTGCTCAAACCTCTAGGCCACAGCTCTCCTGGGATATCACATATTACGTATGGATGAGTTTTCAAAGTGACCTAAAAGATAGGCACTGTACTCCCTCCGAAAGGCAATAGGATTGAGGATCCTAATATCCCTAGGTCTTTCTGAAAGTCTCATCTTACATACAGTCTTAACCACTTCATCACACTCACTAAATAACAGCAGATACTTGTTAACAGCATGTGTATTAGTCACTGAAAATAATTTATCCCTGCTTTGGGGCTCCTCTAAAGAAATTATACCTTTCCATTTCTCAGCCTTCTCTATACAACACCTGAGAAATAATTGTTTTCATTTTTCTTTGCCTCATTGATTGTAGAATAAATAATCCATGAATAA
The DNA here is from genome assembly GCA_009806455.1 of Tetrax tetrax. Lineage (NCBI taxonomy): Eukaryota > Metazoa > Chordata > Aves > Otidiformes > Otididae > Tetrax > Tetrax tetrax. The sequence goes on from WHYT01017644.1 coordinate 552,897, forward strand.
CTCCCCACCCTCATTATTCTACCATATCTGGTGAGTAATAACTTTTAGTTCAGTCTGTTTAAGGGCAACGGCAGGAGGGATGGAGAGGGATAGAAAAGAGCAGTCAGACTCTTGAAATCGCTAAACCATAAGGCTCGGATAAGGCCAGGTTGTCTCAGTCATCTCTTGTAGGTGAAAACCTTAATGGTACCTTAATGCAGCTTGCTTCCTGGCCTGCTCTCGGGGTGAGAATTAATTACCGAATGAAAACATCTGCATTAGCGACTCCTGCAGCCCCAGCTCTCTGCGGGAGGGATGGTGCTCACCCCCACAGAACTAGGACCGCTCGGAGGACTCGCCTGCTGGCCGCCTGTCTCGGATCCGGCAGGCTGGAGCTCGAGGAGCCGCTGCCGCCTGGGTGTGCCGGGAAGCGGCGGGGAGGGAGGCAGGAACGGGCCGCGGGGGCTGCCGCTGCGCCCCCGGGGGGCGGGCAGGGGCCCCGGGCGCCGCTTGGCACCGCGCCCCCGCGCCCAGAGTCAGCACCGCGGACAGCGGCATCGGCGCGGCCTCCCCGCGGCTCGGCCCCGGCCCCATCCCCGCCGCCGTCCCCCTCCTGTGGCTCCGAACCAGGCGAGGGAGGACGAGCAGGGTCCTGGAGGCCGGAGGGGCGCAGAGGAAGAGGGAGGAGCTGGAGGAAACAGAAGCAAGGGGAGGGGAGCGCTAGGGAGAGGATTTTCCCTTCTGCAGCTTTTTTTTTTTTTTTTTTTTTTTTTTTG
>WHYT01017644.1:563770-578931 GCA_009806455.1 Tetrax tetrax
CTGGGGGGGAGATTGCTGCTGCTGGTGGCAACGTTTCCTCCTGCTGGAAGATGATGAATACATGGGGAGAGAGGCTTTGAGCCTGCTTCTCTGCTGCGGGAGTGTCTCTCTCTCCCTCCCTCCCTCTCCCTCCCTCTCCCTGCTCCTGTGTGAGTGTGTGTTTGGCTCCCCGGCTGTGTGTGCGCGTACACTGTGTATATATATCTGAGCTGGGAGGTTACTGCAAGCCTCTCTCAGTAGCGCTGCTCTGTGCAGGAAGAAGGGCTCAGCTGCAGTGGTAGCATCAACAGCAGCATTAGCGGCACCAATAGCTTTTTCCGCCTTTCTCCCTTCCCTTCATCTCCACCTCCCTTTCCCTCCCTCCCCCCACGTCTTCTTGGGGATTGTTTTTTGTTTTTTTTTTTTCTCTTCTACAATCCCTGTTATTTGATACTTTGTGGCTTTTTTTTCCCCTCTTCTTCTGAGGAGGAGGCACGGACACACACACACAAACACAGAGAAATAAGGGAAAGAAAAGTACCGGGACTTATCCTGCTGCTGCAAACCCAGAGACAGCAGACGAAGAGGCGGGTTGGCTTCTACCCTAAGGTAGAGCCCTGCCCCCTTTACCTCCTCGCCGCCTCCTCCGAGAAAGAGAAGGAGAGAGAGAGAGAAGGGGCTAAAGTGGAGAAAAGCAGGTCTTCTGCGGCTGGCATTTGGAGTACAGGGAGCCAGGAAGTGAAGGATGATTGTGGTTACCCGAGCTGGCTGCAGGGCAGCTCTCTTCCTCTGGATTTTCAGCAGTATTAGCTGCAGAGCCAGGACTGCTCTGCCTGCATCTCGTAAGTACCCCTTTTTTAAGAAGCATGCACAATTTCAGTTCTGCAATAGGCATAGGGGAATTCCTGCAACTCTGGGAGGTTGGTTATTTTTTTTTTTCTGCTGGTGAATTTCGTGTGTATTTGTATGTGTATGTGCACACTGTGGTTTGATACTGTTCACACTGCTCTCCATCAGATCTTCCTCAGTGTAGTCGATTTCAGTGGTAGCTGGTGTGGAAAGTTGAAAGACCTGTTCTATGATATAGTCTTGGTTCTGCAATGGGGGTCAGAGGGGGAAATGAATCAGATAGAAGCTGTTCAAAGTTTGGGGGTGATCTTTGTTTGGTTGATTGGTTTGTTTTGTTTTGATTTCTTTCCCACTTTTCTCAGAAGGTATGTAATTTGCATTTGGAAGTACTTCACTTCCACGGTTGTGTGAAGGAAAAGAGGAGATGTGAGCAGTTTCCATAAATAGTGTTTTATCAAGGAGCAGCAAGAGAAAATTTTGTCTCATTTGAAGATGAAAGAATGATGGTGAGATGATGAGAGGGAACTGAGCCAGGATAGCTTTTCTTGAGAGCAAAGTTTTGCTTCCCATAATAAAATGTGCAAAGGTATTTTAGAGGAGACCAGCAATTGCCACCCTAGGGAGGCAGAAATAGCAGAGAAATGATCAAGCATCTGCTGAAATGCTGAACTTCAGACTGGAGGAGCGCAGAGCACCTGTACAGGACCCAATTCTGCTATCAGTGTAAAAATGACAGCGTACTCATTGATTTCAATGGGTGTTAGAACAAATCTTTTAACATTTGTTTCCAGCAAAACATTTGCAGGTAGATGTCAGTGTTAAGTATTTAGTGTTTTTTCTTCAGACCGTGTAAAGCATTTGCCATTTGCAAAGTATTTTTGAAATGCATACTGAAATGAAGCAGTACATTTTTATAGAATCATTAAAAATAGACACTACTGTTGACTTCCTTTGCTGTTTATAGAGGAAAGAAATGTCCTGAGATGTTACAGATAGATGTGTGTATGTGAATGAGGGCTCATTCTACTGACCAAGCAGAGGACTGTCTTAGAATGTAATGTATATACTGCATAGAGATCTATGTGGATAATTATATTTATTTATTTGTTTTTATGGGGGCAGGACTGAACAATGCAATGATTAGGGAACTGAAGCACTGCTATAGTTTCTCAGCGAGTTTCTAGCTGTTATCATCTAATTCCTACTGAAAAATAAAACAATGTTATTGTTCCAGGATTTGCTTACACTTAGACATTTATTTGTGTGTCAACAGCAGTGTCTGCATTGTATATAGATCTCAAAGGCTACAGGATGTTCAGTTATTTTTCTACCTTTGATTTAGGAGAAATATTGATCCTGGGGTTTACTGCTTAGTTTTGACCAGCTGTCTTCTGAATATTATTTCTTCATGGCCATCTCTCAAGCTTTGCATAACAGGAATATAGAGGCGAAAAAAAAAGATTTATGATGTGAGAAATCTGTTCTTGGAAAACAAAGTTCCCTATATTGCTTTTTAAAAATACGATTTCTGAGCTTTTTTTTTTTTTTTTTTTTTTTTTGTTATTCAGAATCTAATGGCTGTAGTTTAACTTGAAAATTACCTACAGTAGGCTATCTGATTACCCAACAAACAAATCTTTAACTTTTGAAAGAAGTTAGTTGAGAAGTTAATGGTTGTAGTAACATCACTAAAACCAGAAATTCCATGAATAAGGGATATATATAATCTTAGTTCCAATTTACTCATATACAGTCTCAATTTTTTACATTTTTTTTACAATTTTTTTTTCAGATATTCAAAGATTTTTTTATATTAATTCACTTTGCAAGAGCTTATTCACTACACTCCATATGTAGAGTATAGCATTTCATTTCTGACTCACGTCTGAAAGTGAAATGGAGCTAGATTTGTTTACTGGAAACAGAAATATAGCTAGAAGTACACGTCAGCCTTAAAATTACAAAAGGCATGTTCACATTGCAATACATGCTTAAAATTCTTGTAAAGACGGATGGGTGCTTGGGAAGTGGTCCCATGGTAGGAACTCAAGTGCTGTGTCACAGTATTTTGATGCACCACTTAACTGGTTATTCTGTTGCACACTTTTGGTATACAGACTTTGCTGTGTTTTCTGGGATTGTTTGTCACGTTGTGCACAACTGATTGAATGGCATTGGGGAACTTTGTTCTCCTGTGAGAGAACTTAGGAGTGCACTGGGTTTTTTGTCTGGTTTTTTTTCTTCATCAGTTGATTTCGAACATCATATTGGGAATACTTCTGAAAGAATTAGAAGTTGTATGAAATGCAACTTTGATGTAAGACTGATTTCCAACCACATTTTTGTTTTCTCCTCCATTGCTGCTTTGTGTTTGACTTTTGAGTAATTAACAACAGCAAATTTATTCTTCGCAGTATTTTTTAGGAAGTATGCAAGGTTCACGGTGTACAGTGAATTAAAAGTCTCTGTATATGAACTTGCTATTGAATATTTTCTTACAGTCTGCTTGTGCTGACATAGAAAAGATACAGTTTTTGGAAAGAGTAGAATTGGATGTCATTTATGTGAAAGTATTGCATCTCAAATGCTTGTTTACTTTGCAAAGTCAGTAAATCTATCTCTGTCATTAAAATGATGTCTCTCAGTAATACCGATTCAGAAGTGATGGTGTTAAAACTTTTAATCTCATTCAGTTTTATTTCAAGATTAAGTGCCTGTTGAAAGCCCATCTTGTAGTACAATAAACATACACCATGATACAGTGTCACACACACTAATACTCAGAACTTACTGTAATTTTTATTCTAAGTCATGTTTTTCATACCTTGGCAATAAATTCTTCATATTCCTGCAATTTTTTTGAAATAAGCAGGGAGGGATCAAAACACTCTTAACTTCTGGAATCAAGGTTAATGAACAGCTCAACCAGGAGAGGTCATCACAAGATAAAAAGTAACACAGCAAATACAAATTTAGGGCTTTATAGTCTTTTACATGGCTTAAAGATGGAATGATAAGAATGTGACTATGGATAGACTAAATTTCATTTGTGTTCTTATAGAAAAAAAAAACAAAGCAGCAACTTTTTCTTAATGAGAATTTTAAAGGGATTCATAAGAGGATCATCTGCTTCTTTATGAAACAGACTCACTTAAAAATGATTGTCTTTCACAGCTAGGTTTTCTTTTTGGTCATGTCTGGTTATGTGCAATGCAAATCTGATCAGTATAGAACTATTAAAACTTCTAGTTCTGATACATTTCGTGCTTTTGCAGTAGGTCTCATACAAGTATGGAAGTTGAAGTTTAACCCCATTTTACAATAATTAATTGAGAAATCAAATGAGGGGCAGGTATAGTAAAACATTAAGATTTGTGTATGAGGAAAAATAAGCATCTATTTATTAGCTTTGACAGCATGGCATGTAGACTTTCCTTAACAGCTTAGGTAAGCAAGAAAATATTTAAGAAGTGTAATATCCCTTTTGAAAGAGCAAAGCATTGTACAAGAAATTTATTTTGAGGAGTTCTGGACTATGTAGAATTAGAGGATCTATCCTTTCAGTTCATGGTGCTTGGATGTTGTGTATGTGGGGATGTCAAATCTTCTATTAGATTCACTCTCAGGAATAGTTCTCTTCCATATAATTTTTCAGACATCATGGTATTATGTGAAATCTAGTCAATTCTAGTTCTGTTTCTGTTACATCTGATTAACATTTCTTAGTTTAGGTCCTGCTGTCTGGGTGTAAACTGAGAGATCTCATGGAATTTAGTTTCAAGTATTTAAAAAAGTTTTCAAGTAGGTTTAATGTTTAATCATTTATCTTACCCCTGGGTGTCAAAGTACTTACAAATATACTAAACTTTTAAACTAAGGGCTTAATTTTCCTTTAAGACCATAGGCTTTTATAACACTAAATATAAGAAATATAAGGTTGTTTTTTTTTTTTTTGTCTTTTAGAACACTTTAGCTATAAATTAGACGAAAATTTACATCCGTCATTATATAATATTGTTATTTAAGGTGCTATACATCACTATATTACAAAATTAACAGGTAAACAGCAGTTTGTTAATTGGTTATTATTTAACAACATTTAATTGAGTCACTTAGAATGACTTTTTAAATTAATATACTTTGTATAGAATAATATGTTACCTTACTAAATAATCTGCTGTCATTTCCAAATTGGTGACAGCATCTAGAGCCTGCATGAATGCTGAAAAGCCAAAGTTTCAGAATCCTTAACTTCTGTCTATGCAACATTGCACACAGCCTGATTTCAGACATTAGTCTATATACAGAAAGTCTGATTCAAGGTTTGATGTAGTCAGTGGGCATAGAATCAATTGGAAATGTAATTGAATTAATGTTTTAAGAACTGGTCTTTGCTTGCGTTCTTTTTACTTATGCTTTTAGTTCATTTATTTTTTTTAAACTCTAGTGCAATAATACGGACTAAGACACAAAAGCTTCTTCAGTAGGTGGTCCAGTCTGCAAGAAAGTTTGAAAGTGAAGTTAAAGGCTATGAACTGAAAACTTGTCTCTGTGAACATTGGCTGTTTCTTTTGCAAGGAGATGAGAAATATTTTCTAATTGTCTCTCATTTCTTTACTCAGGTACTTTAAACATATTTGAAAGATTATTTCAGTTGATGCAGTTGTGACAGGAAATTATTTACATAGAATATATTAATCAGGCATTAGAAACTATAGATCTATAAGATAAGTCACATCACTATGAATCTGTGACAGACAGCAGGTTTTCCTATACGAGTTCTTTAGGAATTTCAACTTAGATCTCTAAATCTTATAAAGCATCAAATCTGATGTTCAATGTTTAGTAATTATAACAATATGTAAGACTTATACTCTTAATACTTGACACAGTAACAAACTATGCACAAATCATGGAGGTTTTCTACATTTTCTTTTTCTACATATGCAGAAGCTGATCTACCTCTGAGCAATCTAACTCGCAGGTCAAACGTAAAATAACTAGACTGAGGTTTGCCACCACCAATATCTGTATTTCCTAAATACCAATCATGCAGGGATTTACAAAAGTACTTAGACTTGCAAATGTGTTTCAGTCACTTCAGACAGCAAATGTTAGAGAAGCAACATCCATCTTCCTCATCAGATGAAACTCAAAGTGACTTTTTCATTTTGTTAGTCTTCAAAATTTTAAAGAACAAATTTAAAGTTGTAGCAGTGTTAAGAAAGAAGTAATTTGATCAGAACCTGATTTCCAAAATCCACACGAATGTGGGATCCTTTGAAAGATCAGGAAAATCTGTGGAACACGGAGTGCAGTCTAGTAGCTTGAATCTTCTCCCACGGAACGAAACAGAAGTTGTACCACTGATTTTAAGAACTGTATGGTTACATTTTTTTGTCAGAGAGAAGTTCATGATTCAGTCCATTGGAATGAGATACTAGAAATGATTAAAAGGTTCTTCACACTTCGGCCTTTGAACTAACATTGATTTTATTTGTATTACACTTCATTTATTTGGCTAATTTATTGGCATTGCAAAGGTAGATAATCTGAGACCACCAGCTAATTGTAGAACATGTTAAATCTCCAAATTTGGTGATGTAGGAAATTGCAGTAATTAGTAATCAATTCTTTTAAGCCGTTTGGAGTTCTAGGTTTGAATATATCATAGATATAGTAGAAGCATTCCCAAGACTGATGTTTGACATTTACAAAGAACTTGGGCACATCTACGTTTTGATAGCTCTGCAATTTTGGAAGCAACTGCACAAAGTTGAGACTTTTCCTGCCTCAGAAATTGTCTCGCTATTCATGCACTGCTAGCCATTTCCTGTTTGTTCCTTAAGCTTGAACAACTGATTTCAGAGTAGAAAAGGATATTGGCATTCACATTTACCTCTTTCCTCTGACCAAAAAAAAAGTCTAGAAATTTTTTGGCTTTACAATCTACTTTAAGAGGTGTTTTTTTCAGACATTTAACTTAACTGGTCATGCTAAGCCCACTGAGGGACCGAAAAATTTATTTACACTTACAGTTCATAATTTGATGTTAATATTTATCAGCATTTTAAATATTTATCAAATATTTTATTTTCAGCTGTGTACACACTCTAAAAAATATGTTTTAAATAAATCAATGACTAAGATTCTCTCAACATCGCTAGGAATTTTGTTGCTGGTTTTGCATTTGTATCAGTAAAAGCTAAGGTTGGGTTACACTTTAATTGTATAAATTAAATAAGCAGCTAAAAATACTGAACTGTTCTAGCCAAAGGATTTTCCATCCCACAAGTTAATAGGATACTTTAGAATGAACATTTATTATTTGTGTCTTTAGAATATTTGAAGTCCTAGTTTACAGGGAAAGTAACATTTTCTTGTAGAAATTAAATAACCTGTTTAGATATCTAAATTAACATAAATATTCCGTTTGATTTTGTAAAAACTGCTGTATCATTTAGTATTTTGTAAGCCATGCAGATGCTGCATTTCTCTCTACTTTCTCTGTTTCCACAATATAGAAGTTATCTGCCTATAAGCATTTTTTGCATCAAGTCTAGCCACTGTCTATTTTTTTATCACCTGAGTGGTGATAAAGCCTTGTCTGTATCACTGATTTATTGTTCAATCATCTTATATACTTACAGTGATATTTACTGTGAACCCAATGAAAACCTGGAATTTAGAGGGAAGGAATATAGAAGAAGATCAGCAGATGAGCTGAAGACACTGCAGGGGTCCATTTCCGTAAGGGGTAGCAGGAAGTCTGTGATAGAAAGTTTGCCAGAGAAGAAAAGGAAGAATTGCTGCCATAACAAATGGAAGCTTAAAAAATACATGGGCCCAGTGGAATGAGTTGCAACACAGCAGGCAAGGCAAGGAAATTGCCTTGTATTTTAGGCTTTCATGTCTTACGTACTTAGTTTAAATGTCACTGATGTAAAGTTCTTGAAACGCAGTTTGAAATGCAGTTAAATTGGGATGGGATTTTACTCCCAGTTACATTTATGGGAATAGTAGGAAGACTATGGTTGGGAAAACCTCTACGTATTAAAACCAAGCCAACAAACAACAAAACAAAAATCTTTAATTTACATGCTGTTGACCCTGTTTCCGAACACAGCTGCCTTACTAAGATCTCTACACTCTACTCAGATTGTCAATGAGACATAGAAAGGGTTGGTACATGTTCATTCTTATATTTTCCTGAATACAAATAAAAATTCAGATATCTTTAAGAAGATGAGGAAAAAAGTAAAAATAAGGAAAATAAATTAATTTCAAAACATAATTAAAAATGAAAAGTAATGGCCTCCCACCATTTTTCTGAACCATGAAAAAAAAAGAGAGGGGAGCTCAAGAGAGGTTGTCTCCCATATGATGACAGCAACATTTTGTTTCTGCTGAGGAATAGAGTCAGAGGGAGTAACTTGCCCTATCCACAGCATTAGCATTGGATTAGGAGAAGAGTGAACTTCTGTGAGAAATGGAGTCAGAAGCATTTCCTGCAGAGGGCAGGCCCTGCTGGCTGCATGGCCCCAGGCTTCAGCAAGCTGTACTCTTTAATGTGCTTTCCTTCGCTTTTACATCCAAAAAATTATGCTACTGGGCATACTGTCAGTTCTATGATGAATGTCCTATCTACTTCTTCCCTGGTATGGCCAAGCTATTAGAAATGATAGTGAAATTCCCTATAGATAAGAGACGGTATCCATTTCAATTCCAGCCTTCTTGCAAAAAAAAACCATCCCACCAGACTGCACACCGATTTGTTTCTGCTCTTAATTTATTTGCCATTTCTCACATCCCTCCTTTCTCATTTTATTAGTCATCTTACTCCCTGCTCTCTGCCCTCTCCCCACCCTTTCCTCCAGCGATAAACTGACTCCACTGACTTCTCTTGGATTTTCATTGATTCATCACCATATTGAGTAATTTGCTGAGCCTGAAACTAAGGGAGATTGTCTTCACTGATTCCTGATTAATTCATCCGTATGTGAAAGCTAGGTACACAGGTAATAATTCAATTGAAATTCCTTCACTGGGTAATTGCTCTGCCATAATCCTGGCATATTAAATCAGATAATCAGATATTATGAATGTAGTTAGGATTCATTTTTTCCAAAAACAATTGTTAAAGTATGATTATAAGGAATGCTTTTATTAACTCTGTTTATAATTATGCATAAAATGCACTTCCAGACTTTAGGTCTGTACAGTGCATATATATTATACACATGGAAAAATCGTGTCAAAGGAATGCTATGAGTGAATCATGCTCCCAAATTTACATATTCATAGCTTATAAGGCTTATACAGCTTATAAGGATCACTGAACCCAGCTACGGTGATATGGTAGGTTGTGTAGATTCAACAAACCACAAAATGGTTTGAGTTGGAAGGGACCTTTAAAGATCATCTAGTCAAACTCCCCTGCCATGGGCAGGGACATCTTCCACTGGACTAGGTTGCTCAAAGCCCTGTCCAACTTGACTTTGAACACTTGCAGGGCTGGGGCATCCACAACTTATCTGGGCAAACTGTTCCAGAATTTATTTCTTCTGTCTAATCTAATTCTTCTCTCTTTTTTCTTTAAACCGTTACTCCCAACCTGTCACTACATGCCCTGATAAAAAGTCTTTCTCCATCTTTCTTGTATACCCCCTTTAAGTATGGAAAGGCTTCAGTAAGGTCTTCCTGGAGCCTTCTCTTTTCCAGGATAAACAACTCCAACTCTCTCAGCCTTTCTTTATGAAAGGGAGAAGCTCCCTGCCATTTTTGTGGCCCTTCTGTAGACCCACTCCAAAAGGTCCATTTCTTTCATGTACGCTGGACGCAGTACTCCTGTTGGAGTCTCACAAGATAATAGAGGGGCAGAATCACCTCCCTGGACCTGCTGGCCAGGGAGGCAGCCCAGGGTACAGTTGGCTTTCTGGGCCTCAAGCACACATTGCCAACTCAGACCTAATTTTTCATCTGCCAACATCCCCAAGTCCTCCTCCTCAGGGCTGCTCTCAATCCATTCATCACCCAGTCCATATTGCTAGTGGGGATTGCCCTGACCCAGATGTAGGACCTTACACTTGACCTTGTTGAACTTCATGAGGTTCACATGGGACCACTCCTTAAGCCTGTCCAGGTCCCTCTGGATGGCATCCCTCCCCTTAGGCACAAACTGCACTTGGTGTAATCCATAAGCTTGCTAAAGGGGTGCTCAACCCCACTGCCTATGTCATTAATAAAAGTATTTAATAATACCTGTCCCAATACAGACTCTGAGGGACACCACTCATTAATGATCTCCATTTGGACACTGAGCCATTGACTGCAACTCTTTGGGCTTAGCTATCCAGCCAATCCTTATCCATCTAAGAGTCCATCCACCAAACCTGTATCTTGCAAATTTAGAGAGAAGGGTGTTGTTGTGTGACACCATGTCAATGACATTGCAGAAGTCCAGGAGATTACATCCGTAGCTCTTCCCTTATCCAGCAATGCATTCACTCCATTGTTGAATGCCACCAGATTAGTTAGGCACAATTTGCCCTGGGTGAAGCCATGTTGTCTTTCTCTAATCACCTGCCTGTCATCCATATGCTTTGTCATAGCTTCTAGGAGAATCTGTTCCATGATCTTCCCAGGCAAAGAGAAGAGACTGACAAGTTGCTAGTTCTCAGGGTATTCATTTTTACACTTTTTAAAAATGGATGCATTGTTTCACCTTTTCCAGTCACTGAGGACTTTGCTTGACTGTCATGACCTTTCAGATGTGAGAGGGAGGGGCTTAGCAACTACATCTGCCAGTTCCATCAGGACCCTGGGATGCATCTCGTCAGGTCCCATGGACTTGTATATTCAGGTTCCTCAGATGGTTTTGAACCTGATCTTTATCTACAATGGGTGGGGCTTCATTCCTGCAGTCTCTGCCTTGAGATTCTGGTGCTTGAGAGATGTGGGAAATGCAATTGCCAGTGAAAACCTGAGGAAAAAAGTTGTTGAGTACCTCAGCCTTCTCTGTGTCAGTTGTCACCAGATATGTCTCATTTGTCAAGGGGGGACAGTTTCTTTTGTCTTCATTTTCTGACTAACGTATCTGTCAAGCTTTTGGCACATTTCCTCCCTGCATTGAATATCTCAGTCTGGAACTATGTTTGTTATCCTAGGTTTATTAATTTACATATGGCCACATTAAAATGCCTGACATTTCCTTTTACCAGCAGACCTAGATGCCCTAAGCTTGAGACATACGTAAACTTAAATTTCAAGCCATCTTCAGCTTGAAAGAGTATGTATTTTTCTGCAGTTCAGATAATAAAGATGTTAAATAACAAAGGGTTGAAAATCAGATTTCCACTGGTTCTCACTGGAAACCACTAATTTCCTTTGTTATGGTTACATTTTGAGATATGTCACATTTATAATAATTCTGTTACTTGGTTAAAATAGTGTACACTGCCAGTCAAATGCCTCCAGAATTTAAAATTCATACTATTACTGTGTATGCAGAAACAGATATAAATGCATATAAATGCAAATCCAAATGTGTCATCTCAGAAAAAAAAAAAACACAAAAAAACAAAACACCTTCAAAACATCAGGATACTTTAACAAGATCTATTTTTTTTTATAAATCCACATTGATTTGCACTAATTACATTTACCTCCTTTACATTTTTGTTAAACAGATTCTATTCTTTTGTCTAGCAGCAATGTTAGTTGGAGCAGCTTGTAATTACGCAGGTCATCTTCTTCAGTGCATACTGTACTTTCTTTGAGTTGTTTGGAATTTCCTTAGCATTCCAAGGGTTACTGAAAATCAGCAATAACAATGCTCAGAGATGTTCTCAGATACACATTGCTCTGCTGGTTTGAAACTGTCTAACCTTGTTAGCTTCTGTTTTAATCTCTTCCTCAGTTTTTATTGGAATGTAAATTGTTTTGCTGCCACTCTGGGGTCTGACTATGCAGTCTTGTTTGTTTTCCTAACACTGTATGTTTTTGTCTTTTCTACATGACTGGCAATTTCACCACTTGTAATTTTTTGGTAGGGATCCTTTTGCTCCTGATCTTCTCTCTCACTTTAGTTTTTTTCTTTTGAAAAAACCAAACATGCTCTTTTTTTGTTGTTTTATTTTCCTTATGTTTTCTGTGCATAGAATAAACTTTGTGTCCTTTTGCTTATAATTTTTCTGTATTTGTTAGATTCTGATTTACAGAATCACAGAATGGTTGAGGTTGTAAGGAACTGCTGGAGGTCATCTTGCCTTGCTCAAGTAGGGTCACCTAGAGCAGACTGCCCAGGACCATGTCCAGAAGGCTCCAGATATTCAGCAGCCTCACTGGTTCTATCGGCTCTCCAAGGAATACTCCACACCCTCGCTGGGCAACCTGTACCAGTGCTCTATTACCCTCACAAATGAAAAAGTTTCACCTGATGTTCAGATGGAACCACCTGTGTTTCAGTGTGTTCCCATTTCCTGACAGGTTCCTGTCAGCCCATTTCTCCAGTCCATTGAGGTCCCTCTCGATGACAGCATGACCCTATGGCATATCAGCCATTCCTCACAGTTTTGTGTCATCAGGAAACTTGCTGAGGGTGGACATCGTCCAGATCATTATAAAAAGATGTTGAACAGGACTGGACCGAGTACTGACCCCAAGGGTACTCCAACTACATGCCACGTGCTCTCTGGGCCTGGCCATTCAGCCAGTTTTTAATCCACTTCACTGTCTGCTGATGAAGCCCATACTTCCTCAGCTTTTCTGTGGGGACCTTATAGGAGACAGTGTCAAAGGCCTTACCAAAGTCCAGGTAGACAATCATCAACTGCTCTTCTGTCATCTACCAGGCCAGTCATTTCATCATAAGATTTTATCAAGTTGGTCAACCATGACCACTGGTTGGGGAAGACACACTGACTGCTTCTGATGATTTTTTTTGTCCTTAATGTGCCTGGAAGTGGTTTCCAGCATCAGCTGCTCTATCACCTTCCCAAGGACTGAAGCAAGGCTGACAGGCCTGTAGTTCCCTGGGTCGTCCTTCTTGCCCTTCAGGATCGGAGTGACATCTGCTTTCCTCCAGTCCTCAGGCTGCTCTCTTAATCAACATATGTATTGTCAAGCATTTGCTAAAGTGTTTTTAAACAATTCTCATTCACAGTCAAGTTTTTCTGTTTGAACTTTTAAATTCTGAAGAGGTCTAGCTACTACTGCTAGTAAATATACTTAATAATGCATTTATACCCCCATCAAGGAGCAACTGAAATATGTCATTAACACTAGAAACACGTATACAGAAAACATTTATTTAGAAAAAGATCCAGAAGACTAATAAGAACACTATCCAAGGCCAAACTCAGTATTTAAACAAGTGCTTTAAAATAAGCCCCTGAAGTCATCCAAACATTCCTGAATAAGTCTTTGATAATGATAAATATTTTATTAAATTTTTGGTTGAAATAGGACAACTATATACATAAACACATACTAGAACCAAAGTAAAAGACTACAAATGACTATACAGCTACAATTCTTATTGTTGAATAACAGTATAATAGAAGTGTCTGTACACTCCATTGTTGATGTTAATGACCCTACATTTCAGATATACATTTTATCACTATTAGATGTTTTAATTCTGACCTATAAATTAAAATACCATACACATACAATTGTGTGTTAAAATATTTTTTAAAAACTATTTAGATGTGATAGCCTCGAAATATTTGCACCTAATAAAAAAAAATATATAAATTAATTTACTTGAAAGAGAAATTCTGAAATGAGCAAGCAAAGTCTTTCCATATACATATGCATACTAACAATAAAGTTGTCTGGCTGTGTTTTGGTATATTGTTGGTAACAGATATAATGAAGTTGCATCTTGAGTAGATGGCAGAATTTTGCAAGGAGTTACATAAATTTTTTGTTAAGTTTTGAGGCTTTACATGCAATTTCAACTAGGACAAGGGATGTTCCTTCAGGCAGGGATGGATTACTTAATAAGTCCTCTAAGGTTAATTTTAATTTGATAAAGGGCAATAAAATCAGAATCTGGAAAAAAAAAAAAAGGCATGCAATACATGTTTCTCATCCAGCGATGATTTTTTAAATACCCTGGGTTGCATGGCAACTATTCCCCTATGAACATAGGTAATATATTCTTCCCCTGTCTTACACATGCAAATGTTCATAGGGGAATAGTTGCCATGCAAAGATACAGGTATCTTTCAAATTCTTCTTGGTCCACATTTTCATAATTCTGCCCTATCAGATCTTCAGATCAAAGATGATGTTACTTAATAACACACTTAGTGGATACTTGATAATGTTAAAATCAAATGCATTTAGAATGAGTCAAGCATGTTGTAAACAAGGTCTTCTGTGTTTGGGATCTGCTGTGTATAGGAGGAAGAAAAGAAACCTAAAGTATAATTTTTCTAAGAAAAAAGCCTTCTGTGAATTTAGAGTTGCAGAAGGGCTATGTGAGGATGCTGTCCTGGCAACAGTTCTGAGAATAAGGTCTAGTAAGTCTATGGTAAGGTCTAGGGTAGTGCTTGTGTTGGGAAGTATACAGCAGCTGTTTTTTGACGTCTGGAATGTGATTGTGAAGGGCTGCTCCTCAGTGCAGTGGATGAGAGAAGCCCCAGGGTATTGCTGCTACAGGCAACTTGACGTAAGGTCTGTATGAAAGCATCTCATCACTGCAAGAGAACAGTCCAATCTGCACAGAATGAAATATGACATATGGTTCTTACACACTGATGACTTAACTGGATGGGCCAGTGTATCAGACCATTCATTTTAGACCATAGAGATGTTATGATTATTTTTTTTGGTGTAGTTAAATACTTGCGTTAATTTTATTATAAATCAAAATCTTTTTATTTATCTTACCTACAGTCATACTGGTGTACAGCACCAGTAATTACACTGAATTCTGGTGAAGTCCTATTGGAGTTATTTTAGTGTGTCAGAGATGAGAATTTAGTGCAATTTCACTGGATATTTCTCAGTTGTATTCCAGATACTAGCTATTTACATCCAGTAGCTCTTGGAAATGAATCTTTCTGGTTTTCCTTATAAAAATATTTGTGATTAAAAAATAGTCCTTACATATGAAAGACTTGAAGTTTTCTAAGTTATTTTTGGGTAATTTAAACTCTTAATATTTCACCATGCCAAGGCATTTAATTGAATGACAGTAGCTAGATCTTTACAATTGGAAATATTGCAAGTACTGCAAAATATTTTAACACCTCACTTATATCGGTCACCTTCTCTTTGAGGATTTACATCAATCACAAAGTTATTTTCTGTGGCCACATCTT
>WHYT01017644.1:578951-677022 GCA_009806455.1 Tetrax tetrax
TTAAAAAAAAAAAAAAAGAAAGAAAAATTCCAAATTGATTTTGTCTTTATTTTGGAGGGTTTTTGTTTTTTTTTTTTTCCTAAAACATAGCCCTTTCTTTCCAAATAAAGCAAATGGTTCCAGAATCTCAGTTCCTGCATTATTCTGACCATAATGCTTTTTTCCCCTTCCATTATCCATTCTATAAAACTATTATACTTTGAAAGCCTTATGTTCTTGGAGGTGTTATGAACATGCTTTCTGTACATTGTCCTCTTTGTGGCTCCAGAGGGAATGTGCCTGCTCTTCTCCAGCATGAAAACTACAGAGCTTTTGCTTGTTATCCTTCCTTACCTATTTATCAGTGGGTTATCAAACAAATAGAAGCTGCAACAACATCAAACAGATCAAAAAATCAAAGCTGTGCTCAGAAAGAGTCAATTAACTCCAGAACAAAGATCTACTCAGTGAAGCTGAGAAACATGTGAAAATAAAGGCCTATTTGCATTAGATACATCCTTCAGAGATCTTCACTTATTGCACTTGAAATAGCCTTTTCTTGTTTCTAAATGATAAAGGACATCAGGGTGGAATATACCAATGGGAAAAAGAAAGAAAATTTGACGTAAAAGGCAGAGGACCTACTTGTACAAGTAAAGTAATTCTAAAGTTTTATCTTACCCTCGAGCCTACCAGTCCTTTACCATTTTATTATTTTTCCATTGGGAAAATTTGGTACCAGTCATTACTTCTTTAATGAAGGATTTCCAGGCTTGTGAGATCTGATTTGCTTGAAAAATATGGGGAATAAGACTGGAGTGGTTATAGTGCCCCAAATCATCCCTTCAGATGTGCATGTATTTTCTAATGGATTCTCTGTGAATTATATTAAAAGTTTTCATAATACAGTAGGATGTTGTTCAGTACTTCTGCCTTTGTAGAAGGGCAGTGTTGTTGCATTAGCCACTGCAAATGTTTGTCTGCTATAAAGTGACTCTGTTTCTCTCCACTTAGAAGTGACATCTTTCCCTCTATGTTCAGCAAAATTAAAATACATTTTCAGTGCATAGAAGTCTCTCAGATTTTCTCAGTGTCAGTCACTATTAATCACTTCATATGGAGCTATGAAGACCACTCCTGTTTTCCTGCCAAGTGCGCTAAATATGCCTCAGCACTGAATAAATGTCCAGTGAGAGCCTGATCCTTTTTCTGTTGGTTGATGATAAAACCATTACTGACTTCTATGAAATACCTATGCATCTCTAAATATTAATGAGTGATGTAGATATCAAGTGAAGTAAAAGAGCAAAAGACAAAGATATGATGGTTAGTGCACTGACAGAAATATTTTCCCCCTATTGCAAAACCAGCTGTTTTCCTACTGTGTAGGTGGGTCAGTCAGCCGTTATGAGGGTAGGTAGGTCAGTCAGACCAACACACAACCTCCACAGACCAAGACCTATCAAAACAGTGGTGTTGGTTTGATATATAAAAACATATATATGTATTGCAAGATATAAAGGAAAGGTATGACTGGTAAAGGACACACTGCAGCACATTGACAGTCTCAAAATTCTGGAGCCAGACAGCATTTTGCAACAGGTGCTCTGATTATGTCCTTTATAATACAAAATAGCAACAGGATTCTAATTTCTCTGAGTCCTCATTTTCATTTTTATCTTACTGATCTTGAAGAGCTTTCAGCCATTTCTCTTCTACAACCTACTACTTTTAATGTCTGACAAATGTTTCTGTTGCTGAGGGATAGTGTTTCCAAGAAAGATGTAGGAATGATGGAAAACTATTTGTTATGGACTTGCAGAGTGTGTGTACTATTTGCTTATGTCTGTCTGACTCACATTTGCTTTGAGCTTATGCTCTGTGCCAGTACCAAACTGATGAGATACAGTAATGCTGATCTTTCCTCTGAATAAGCCACTGATTTAAGTGGGCACTGCTGGACTAAATGGATATAATATCAGCATTAAAATGTATTTGTTGTTTATTTAAAAGTCACTTTGGGATTTGTTTTGTAACCAATTGCAATAATATTGTATACTGTTCTAGACTGAAGTAGCAATATTTTTTCTGGTCATCAAATTTTAATTAATAGTCCTAAGATAATAAGTAGGATAATAGTACAAAGAAACAGAGAAAAGAGAAGTTGATAAGAAATGAGGCTATTCAGATGGCTGGCAATGTTAAAGATAGATAGTAATTATCCTCCTCTGATAGTTATATGAAATGAAGCATGTTATTTTTCCTTTTTCTTTTGAAGTTATTTTGTATCATGCTTGTAAATTCCTAGGAACCGTTAGTGCACTGTGCTGTGAATTAAAGGATGGTAGTTAAGTTAACTTATTTTCTACCTTCTCCTTTCCCTCTTTCTGCAGAAATGCCATCTGTCCCAACCAGATCGTGGACTACTGAAGTTAGTTTTCTTTGTTGTGTGGACAAAGAGGGATTGAAGTGCTGTGAGCTTTAAAACCTAACTGATAGACAGGATCCTACTTCTCCTCTTCCTTTATCTCCTTGCCTCTTCCCCTTGCTGCTGCTGAAGTGTGTAACATCTCTGCCGGTCCCTTTTGATCTGTTTGTTCTCAATCCATTTATCAACCAACCCCTTCTGCTTGTGGTTCAGAAGGAATTGTAAAATGGTTTGGATCGGAAGGGATGTCTAAAGATCATCTAGTCCAACTCCCCTGCCATGGGCAAGGACATCTTTCACTCAGTCAGGTTGCTCAGAGTCCTGTCCAACCTGACCTTGAATGTTTCCAGGGATGAGACATCTACAATTTCTCTAGGTAACCTGTTCCAGTGTCTCCCCACTCTCCTCATTTAAAAAAAACATATTCCTTATATCCAATCTAAATGTACTCTCCATGAAGGCTAGACAGCAGCAGAAAATATGGCCTTAAAGAGGATAGAGGAAGCTGGTTGTTGGCTTCAGCATAAGAAAAGAATCTTTTCTGACTAATTCTGGCCTGGTCCTTACTATTGCTTCAGACTGGAAAAGAAAATTTGTTTGAATTTTAGGGCTACTAGGCGTATCTCTCTGATATCTGAATTTAATTACTTGCTATGTCATTAAGTCCCATAGAAATGGTTCTCTGAGTCTTTACTCACCTCTTTCTTTGTATTTATAAAGAATATTTCATTCAGAATTCTAGTTGCCATAGAGAATATTTACATTCTGAATTTAAAAATCACTGCTTTTTGGTTGCTGAAGATTTACCTTTCATGAAATACCAGCAAAAGCATTATGTCCATTTTGAAGCATGTTCAGAGATAGGAGTTGATTTTATTTTTATCCTCACTGAGAAAGGCAATTGCTTTTCATTTTATATTAAATCTGAAATGTGGTAGCTTAAACTATGTATTTTTTTATCATGTTGTGATGCTGTGTGTATCTTGAGGGCTTTTTGTAAGGCAAAGTGTAAGTAAGTGCAAGGCACCAATGATCATCTCACAAAGCAAAATCCACTATAATATCAAGTAATCTTTCTGATTGAAATCCAGATTGGACGGACCTTACATATTAATGTTAACTATTTATACAAGCTATATTGAGCTGACAGGGGATAAATTCTCCTGCAGAAAGAAAATTAATTTGCTGCTTCTAACTATTTTCCTCTGGAACATAAGCAGTTGATAGTAAGAGCCTTTTCTTTTTTTACTTCACTTTTTCTACCATATTTCACTCTTAGAAAAGTCAGTATTTTTGTTTGTCTTGAAGAATATTATGAAAAGTCAAGTGAAAAACTGGAATCATTGTGCTTGAAAGTGCCTCGAGAGAGAGCTCTTCTGATAAATTCTTGAAGGGTTTAGATCTGGGATATTAACTTAGAAATATAGCAGACAATTCACTATACTCTGTGTCTCATTGTAAGTAACCCTATCTCGTGAATCAAGGTCTAACCCAACTCTCAGTGAAGACAGACCTTTGAAAATAACAGCTTACATGAGTACTTCACTTGGGAGCATGTATCTGCAAAACATAGTTGAAGACAGTGAGGACCATGTAAGCCAATTTCATAGAATCATAGAATGGTTAGAGTTGGAAGGGACCTTCAAAGGTCATCTAGTCCAACACCCCTGCAAGGAGCAGGGACATCTCCAGCTAGATCAGGTTGCTCAGAGCCCCATCCAATCTGGCCTTGAATGTTTCCAGGGATGGGGCATCCACCACTTCTCTGGGCAACCTGTTCCAGTGTTCTACGACCCTCAGTGTAAAAAAAAAAAATTCCTAATACCTAATCTAAATCTACCTCCTTCTATTTTAAAACTGTTACCCCTAGTCCTGTCACAACAGGACTACTGAACAGCCTACTGAACAGCCTCTCCCCATCTTTCGTGTTCGACATTCTGAAACAGAGACACTCAAAATTACAGGCGTACCACAGACACATCAATAAAAAAGTCTAGTGAGTGAGGATTCTGTCCACAAAGTTATGGCATAGAAGTTCCCATTAATTCTTTCAATCAAGTCTAGAAAAGGAAGATGGATCCAAACTAGGAAGACCTAGAGATGGAAGTATTGAAATTTCGAACATGACTGATTACAAATTCAGTAGAGTGAGGTCAGTCTTTCTAGGTCAGACATATCCCTGCACATATTTGTCAAAACACTGCATCAGGATCTATTTGGCTATAATTTTCTGATGTGAGTGCTCATGCAGTGTCCCTTTGAATTGCTCGAGAGTCTCTGTATCATATATACTGTGTAGTGTTGATGTAGGAATGCATCCCCAAAAATGTTGTAAGATGGCATGATTGCAAGTAGCAACCACACAAAAAGTGCATAAGTAACTGAATAAAAGGAGGTAAATGTAAAAAACAAAGAAAATAAGACTCAACTGTCACCTGAACTATAAATAAAATCACATCATAATTATGAGACACCACAACAATTATTCCAAGTCTGCTTGTAGAAGTGAAAAGCATCTATTGGCAAATGTCTCATTTACGCAGAGCCACAAAGACAAGCACAGGGCTGAAAATTTGTCAGAGAATTTTCAGTGGAATTTCAGTGGTATCATTGGCATTTTATCACTATTCATATATTTAAGATGGTATTCTGCTTCCCAAGATGAAAAATACTATTTACAGGTATAACCTGTTATTTGTACTTATAAATCAGTGTATGCCATGTTTTGCTTTAATAACTCTGATTACAGAAAGAAATGAACATACAGTTATAAATGATCTCACAGTAATTCAGAATATAAATATGTAAATGCTTCTAATAACACACAACCTGTATATATCAAAGGAAAATTGTTCTGGTGTCAGTTTTAATGAGGACTATGGTTACTTTTCAGCACTGGTGTTTAATGCTTACAAAGTTTTATGTTCTTTCTTTCCATCTTCCTTCTGCCCCAAGCAGACATTTCAACTAACTTAAATGAAAATAATTGTATCATATTCTAGGAGGTTCTTATCCTTTGATTCTGGCAGAGGAGCAATAGGGGAAAACCAGACATCTTCCCATATATTCCAGAGGGCAAATCCATACTAATATTTAAGATGGACCCATAAAGAGTTGTAAAGATGTGAATACATTTTGCCTGATGTTTTATGACAGAAGAGATGCGGAAACTTAAGGGCAAGGATCAGAACTTCCTTCTGTATAATATTCTTGATATTTTTCAGGGCAAGATTTAATGGACTAGCAAATACATTTGCAACACATGTAATTTGCAGCTAGGGCGTGTAAATATCTAGTATGGAGGGGAGCTCCCCTAAAACTGTCCAGAGGCTGTGGGTAAAGACACAGAACCTGAATCTGTTTTGTTTCCCTGCTGTTTCCATTGCACATTATGTGTTTGACCACTTTTGTATACATAAATAGAATAATTATTCAGATTGTTGGTAAGAATGAGCCTCAAATGTAAATCTGGCCATGTTTTATATGTGCCTTTAATAAGAAGAGAGAGAATGGTGTGCATAAAACAATGTTTATAACACAACTGATGGCAACAAAAATTTTCAATGATGGATCTCTGATTTCTTTTCCTGTAACAGTAATGTTTTCATAAACCATGTTTAAACACTCCAGCCACAATTTATACCGTGAAATATCAATTAGATTGTTAAGGAGCATTTATGAAATCTGACTTTTGTAGAAAGGTACCACAAATACTTTCAAAGAAGGAACCTGATTCAGCCACAGATTCAGTCTTCAAATACAAGCTTTGTATTGTTCCAGATTTGTTTAGATTTAATTTAATCCACATAATCAATTGGACTGCCAAATGGAATTCATACTTAAAGCCTCAGTTTCTGGGAATAACTTCTCAGCTAGTGTGATTTCTGTGACTTGAGTGATTTCATGCTTGAAATAATAAAGGACCTCACTCTCATAAATGTAGCAAAGATGGGGAAAAAAAAGATAATGTGAAAATTGTTAACAGACATTGACTTCTAGGGACATAATAATAAATAAACAAGCACCAGCAACCTTACTCAAAGTTGAATTGTTAAGCGCATTTTTGCCAGTGACTTCAGGGAACTAGAGGTGGAGCTAGAATGATACATTGTGCTTCATTGTCTGACTGCAGGAACAGGGAGATTAGGAATTTGGATGTTTAAGGGTTTATTGTCTTCTGCATAATTCTCCTAAAATTATTATTTTTTTTTTAACAAACAAATTTATTTCTAGAGAGGATGAACCCTTCAGAAGTTAGTTCTTAAGGATATTTAGTTCCAAAGGTTACATTCTGTTATAATCAGAGATGCAGATACTAATTTACCTAATTGGTACTGAGCGATGAATTTTAGAATACACAAAATCTGTCTGTCTTGATCACCTGGCTAGCGTTTTTAAAAGTGGCAGCAAATTATGCCATGAAATGTGTTTGATTTGAATGGCACATAGAAGATAGAGCTGTCAGTTAATTTTTAGTTCTCTTTGACTGTTAAGTGTGACTTTGGCTGACATCAGATGATTTTTTTAAATTGTGGAGCTTACAAAACTAGAATAGTATCCCATAAAATTGGTTGACTAGAAATTCAGTCTCTAAAGAATGGATCATTTAGAGTGTCTTGTATCAGAATGTCTTCAGGTCTTTAAAAGCTGTCTATCACATGTATTTAGATAATTTGAACTACTAGTCAATATCTTTCTCCAGACAAACTATAAATTATTTACCCTCTAGTGTTCATTAAAGCATCTGCACTTCAAGTCCATAAAATCAGCACAGTAATATGCATGTAACATTATTTTTAATAGTTATTAATACATGTTCAGTTAAAAGCATTTCAGTCATTGATCTGGAAGTCAGAACTACTCACGTTTTGCAATGGATTGTCTGTCCGTATCTTTGTAATTTACATTAATGTTATACTTGACAGAATCACAACTGATGATCTGATGATACCAGATAACAGATAATCTGAGCAATATCTCCAGAAGACCAGCTTTCTTGAAGCATTGGAACTTATAACAGGGTTCAAGGGATGGTTTAGCCCCACTTTGGTCACACTGAAAAGTCTACATTTTTTAATATCTGGTGTGATTTGTATATGATTCCTAAATGTATTTTCAGTGTTTGTTAATACCATAGGATATACTGCTACATCACAACAATATTGCACATCTATATGTCAAATATCACTTACTGTAATTTGTGCTAAGTTTTATGGTTCATACACTAATAAACAAGTAACTTGCTATGACCATCTTTGATAGGTATCATTTCTGAAAATCCCATATGCTACCAAAATTTTGCCAACTTTTAAAAAACAAAAGATTGGAGATTATCTTGGCAAGTAGGTGTGTCAGCACAATATGGCACATACTATGAACCAGCTAACTGCCCCATAGCTTCACTGCAGTGCGGTGGTGAGTAGGTAACTCTGGATTGGTGTATACGATGTGACATTTTGCAGATAAATAAAATGTCCGCTTAAAATGTCCACTGGGTAGTCAATGTCGATGTTCACTTGTGGAAAAGTAATCTAGAAGTCAGTTCAAGAATAAGATA
Organism: Tetrax tetrax; assembly: GCA_009806455.1. NCBI lineage: Eukaryota > Metazoa > Chordata > Aves > Otidiformes > Otididae > Tetrax > Tetrax tetrax. The sequence continues at coordinate 586,916 of WHYT01017644.1, forward strand.
AAATATATTAGGGACGGTTTTACTTTGAAGGTAACACAATGCCTTCACAGGGAGCCAGGATCACAATATGAATAACTCAGATTTTTGCTGAATTATGTGACTGCTCATAAGATCAGGAAGGATTTAAGAGATATACCTAACTGATTGCTGACATTTGGTCGCACATAAAATATGCATGAACCTTCCACTCCTTTACTAATTTTACTGTTAATTCAATTTCTGGGAGCAAGGGAACAGCTCATGAGAAGTGCAGTTTGAATCATCAGGCATAATATTATTCATTCCAGCCACAAGAGGCTGTCCATTTCTCCTTGAGTTTCCTGGTTGGGTCCTAGCCTCAGTGGGGCAGCTGACCTGTATTAGAAGTGCAAGGATATGTTCTGTGCATGTGCAAGGGTTGATACCCTAAAGACCTTACTGAAAATAATTGGGAATTTTTAAGCTGATTGGTAAGAGCTTTAGGGTAGACCTAGGACCTTCTTCCAGGAGTGATTATAAAATGGTCTGTAATGTTTCAGTTAAAGTTTTGGCAGGGAGTTGGTCAGCTGACACAGACTGAGAAGGAAATTGCACATACACAGAGGGCATTTTTGACTTCCTTTCATAAAGGTCAGAGCTGATATCAAAACTAATCAGAACCCTTAGGATGTGCTCATTTGATCAGGGACTGGATATACATTGACTGATACTAAGTAGGGGATTGTTAACTATAAGGGAACTCAACTGGGGATTTGGGAAAGCAGGTCGGGTAACCTCAGCAATGTAATTTTGGCAAGCATCCAGTGCATGAGTTCTTTCCAGGGGATGTCCTAACAAACCATAATTAAATAAACCAGAATTAGAAGTAAATTTGTACGCCTAACCTAAAGTTGTCTTCTCAGGCACTTTTATATGTAGTAAATAAGCCTGTTCCCATCTTTTTAACATTCATATGGGGGTTATACAGTCCTGTTTTAATCCCAGGCTGTGAGTCAACTGAGAAGGTTAGGGCTTTATATCATGACAGTCTACATTCCTGCTGCATGAACTAATGAAGGTGTAACCAAATTAAAACCCAGATTTTTTATCTTGACTCTTTTTACTGGATGTGTGGGCTATTAAGTCCTCAAGCTGTCTTTCAATATCAGTATCTCATAGTTGGTGGGTTTTTTAAAAAAAAAAAAAATCTGTGTAAAAAAATCTTTTAATGAGTGACTTTCTAGCAATTTATAGAACAAACAACATTTTCCTCCAGGCAGTTAGTATTTAATTTTCATCTGGATACTGATTTTTTTTCAAAAAATATATGAAAGCAAGCTTCTCTTTCAAATAATAAGAGAGACATTATGCTTCAGATCATTTTTTTGTACAAGAAATAAGTCAGAAAATTAATCAAACCACTATTTTGCATTCAACAGATCGTTTAGTAAACAAGCATAGAAAATTAGAACCCTATTGATATGATAATACATAACTACAACTGTAATATTTTCTGGATCACAAAATTTTAATTAAAAATAGTAGAATACTAAGCCAACCTCACTCTTACTCCCCTCTTCTCTTAATTGCTGAGTATCATGGAATTTTGTTCTTTTTGTCAAATTTCTACTAAATTAGACCTGATCATTACAACCCTAAAGCATGTAAAATTAAGCCCTTACTAATAAAACAATGCAGAAATAAAAATACCACTTTCCAGAACACCAGCTTTCAATACCACATTATCAGATAAACTTAAAGAGTAATTTCATTTAAAATTCATCTGTATTCAAACTAGGAAGGTGATCTTATCTGAATCATTCATTTTTTCATTAGTTTTCCCATCTCCATCCCCCTCTCAGAGAAATTGGCTGTTTAGATAAACAGTTTGTCAAAAATCAAATAAATTGTTTTAATTTCCTTTCAAAAAATTTTCAGACAAAAGACATTAAAAAGCATAGCCTAAATGTCACTTTGGCATCATATAATTTTTATTTTTTTTTTATATCCAAAGAGGTTCTAACTCTGTATGGAAGACACAGGTTCATTTTCTGTTGTCATAGTATTTCCCTTTTATCTTCAGTATGCTGACATCAATACTATATTTTGATGTCTGGCTTGATGATGATGATGATTTGGGATTTTTTTCTTCTTTTTAAACTACAACAAACATTTCTTTGTTCCTTATACATAGCAGAGCATCTAAATGGACAATCTTCACAGATTTACTGTTGATAGATGACATTTGATATAAAAGATGCTCACAATCTCATTCAACTGTTTTGCAAGGGAGGAAGTTTGGATGCATGGTGAATGAGTGTTGAATGTTGAACTCAGAGTGCCCACTATTTAAAGTAGCTAACACAATTGATGTTTTAACACTGATTTAAGAAGTAAATGTACACATCTGCAGCATGTCTGTATGCATGGGGTCTGTCTGGGACGGAGTTAATTTTCTTCAGAGTAGCCCAAATGGTTGTGTGTTTTGGATTTGTGAATAAAACTGTGTTGATAACACACTAGTGGATTGGTTATCGTTGAGCAACACTTGCATGGGGTCAAGGCTTTTTCTTTTTCCCTCTCTGTGCCACCATCCCCAGTGAGTAGGCTTGGGGTGGGCAAAAGACTGGGAAGAGACACAAGGATGAGGAAGTGGGGACATTCATGGTTATGGTGCTTATCTTCCCAAGTAACTGTTACACATGCTGAGCATACAGCTTTTACTTCACCTGTTAAATTGTTGTTATTTTGATCCTTGTATCTTCTACCTTCCTTCTGTTTTCTCCCTGTCCTGTGGGTGAGGGGAGTCAGTGAATGGCTGTGTGGGTGCTTGGCTGTTGCCCAGGGTCAGCCCTTAACACTGCATTTTGTTAGGTTGTTGTCTCAGAAAAAGACTACTTGATATATTCCCTAATTCGTTCTGTTATTTAACAAAAGTGTATGTTCCAGTGTGTATTAAGATTAGTTAGTTCAAGCAAATAAATGACTTGATGAAAGATATACAAGGCTCACTGAGATACTTTAGACCATAGACATTTATTATCAGCTCCTTGCAATGCCCCAGTTCTATTTGACTTGGAATAGTTTTGCAGTGCAGGGAAATATTTTTGATCATATTATGAATATCTTGTCAGAAGGAAAGAGTCATTTATTTAAGACTATATTCTAAACTTTATTCTGCTTTGGAGGGGTTGGAGTTTTTTCCCCACACGGGATACTAACTGTCATGTACTTGAGACAAAAGAGTTTTTATTAATTAAATATGTTGTATCTGGTTTGAAGAATGGTGACTTACTATATTGATGAAATTCGGGACCTAATGTTTTAAAATGGACAAAAAACTAGCCAGTCTGTTAAAATATATAAATCTCTGAATGCCAGTTTGAACAGTAGCTCTCAGTGAGACGAGGTCCATTGACTCCAATGGAATCACCATGGAGATTAAATGTACTCTTGAGCTTGGGGGATTGCAAGGAATATCTGTTTGGGCAAAATGTACTACTAAGATTGTCAGCATGGGTTCAGTGAATTTAAGAAAGTAAGTTTGTGCATGCAGTTAGGAAAACAGACACTTGTCATCCATGGGGAGATCGTAAATGCACCTCAGAGGCTGGTTCTACTGGCTTGTCATAGTGACTGTACTTCAGACGCAAGTGGCTTGGTGAGGTGCCTGGTGCTAAACTGGGTAAGAGTGTCTTTGATGACAAATCTGGGTCTACTTAAATGAAGGAGAAAAGTGATAACAAAGACAATGCAAAAGGAGCATCCACTTATCCCTTAACTGCCAGTGCCACTTGTCACTCCGTTGGACTGGAAAGGAGACAAATATACTCGGGGTCTGTTTGCTAATGTTGCTATGCTGGCAGATGGGATGACAGGTTCCAGTGGTGTGGAGTGGATAGACTTACTCGGATGTTAAACAAATGGACCTGGAGGGAAGAGTGAAGTGAGAAGGGGGCTGAGTGCATGTGTTCACCAAGAGAATCAATACATCAGCCTATTAGATTTCAAGGAAGTTGAATCCATCATCTCTCAGTATAATCCAAAGGACTTCTGAGTTAAACTTCTAACTCTTTTCATAGCTAACCTCTCGTAGTATAGCCTATGTATCTGTAAAACATCTTTTTGTTTTCTTCCCTTCTCTAATTTCCACTAAAGCCAGGCCTTAGCAACAGAAGAATGAGGGGGAAAAATGAAATGGAATAAAAAAAGAATTACTACATTGCTTGCTTTTTCAAAGTACTTGTGATTAGAACTGCTAATTAAGTACAGCAGAAGGGCTGTACTTAATGAAACGCTTCTTTTTACACTAGAATCAAGATTGGCACCCAATCAATTGGCACCCAAAGATTGCATTAAAAAAACAACCAACAAACAAAAACCACTATGTGAAGACATTATAGTGTGGAATATGTATTTTGGTGAAATCAAACCTTTTTTTATTTGCATACTCCAGCATATGATTAAAGCAGTTTCCAGCATATTTTTTTGGCATGGAACTTGACCTACCTTCACAGTTGTAAGGTTTAATAGAAGCTATTACTTGTATTGTATTCCTTCTTTATAAAAATCTATGACATCAATCTTTAAGAAAACTGCACTAAGCTACAACTAGTATGTGTGCATTTTAAGTTATAATAATAATTTATAGCTGAATAATAGCATTCCATGATTAGGAATCTAGTAATAGTGTATAGACATTGTTCTCAAAGCAATCATTACTCAAGTAAGCAGTATCTGCATAGTCATTCATACTTGTGTAAATAAGAAATTACCTACATTTCTAAGGAATGAAGGATCAAATCTAGGCATTACTTAATCATAATACCTTCTTACACTATTTAAGAGTTTTTATGTGCATGCTACAAAGAAATAAATGGAAATTAATGAGGTACATGATCTGCAAAAGGTCAGTAAGTCAAGTGGATTTGTTCCCACTGTTCTTTTAGTATCACATTGCTAGACAATGTCATTTTTGCCCCAAAGATTAATTTCTCACTGTCATGCAGCTTTTCTTCTGCCTTCTAAAGTGTCTGAAAGAAGGAGCTGAAGTGTTCTTCTAGGGAGAGCAACCACTTAAAATGCTGAACCTCAAGGTGTAAAACTAAAGGAGTAATTTTAATGAATGGTTTAAAATTGAACTATTAATCTTATAATTGGGGCTTCTCTTTCAGACTTTGGAAAAAGTGTATGTACTCATAAACTTGTCTATTTTTTTTCCAGTAATATATAGTATATAGGATTATGAAAATACCATCTATCTCTCTGTACAAACCTTGCTTTGCTCCCTATTAATGTTGTTATTCACCATTACCCCCCTTTGCCTGACAGCAAAGTCCTGTGACATCTGAAATTGAATAGTAAATGCTGACACACAAAGGTACTTTCCTACTAAATTTATGGCAAATGAACAAATATTGTAATGTATTCGGCACAAACTGGGATAAGACCAAGCCAACCCTGAAGATCCTCTCTGTTAGCTAATTGTATAGGTAAAGGTCTAGTAGCATTCTCAACAGCTTTATAAGCACATCCTCAGGCTGGTTTAATCCTTTTTAGGCACTGAAGTGGTATCAGTCTTATTCTTTTTTTTTTTTCCCCAATTCTGGACAAATTAATTATTTTTTTTTATGCTATGGCTGAAAATTATTTAGATGTTTCAAGCCATGGTAGTGGCATAAGACATGAAGTCATTTTCTTGCTGAGCACATCGATGAGAAAGAGATAGGTGTTATGAGGAGGCTCCAGGGAGATCTTATTGCGGTCTTCCACTACCTCAAGGGGGCCTACAGGAAAGACAGAGAGAGACTGTTCAGTAGGGCCCGTTGTGACAGGACTAGGGGTGCTAGATTTAGATTAGATATTAGGAAAAAATTTTTTACACTGAGGGTTGTAGAACACTGGAACAGGTTGCCCAGAGAGGTGGTTGATGCCCCATTCCTGGAAACATTCAAGGCCAGGTTGGATGAGGCTCTGAGCAACTTGATCAAGTCAGAGATGTCCCTGCTCCTTGCAGGGGGTTTGGACTAGATGACCTTTGAAGATCCCTTCTAACTCTAACCATTCTATGATTCTATGTAGTAAGAAGAGGAGAATAGATTAGGGACAGGACAGATTACAACTTCATATTTAGATGCTACTGAGATTTTGTTGCACTCAGGTTTAATATCTCCTTCTTCTCAATTTATGTTGACAGACAAAATTGATTTTATTAATTTCAAGGGTTATCAGTGATTCAGTTCATCAGTCCTTAAGAGAAGCAGTATTTCTCGTGGGTGATTCTGTTATGGAAAAAAATATAGTCAAACAGATACTAAAATTTAAGGCATAGCACAAAAATGTATACATTTTGTTGACTTTCAGTGTGACTTGTGCTCCTCACTGTCTAGGATAGGAGAGGAATTATGGTGGTATTAAGCTTATAAACTCAATGGAAATGGTATTTTGACACCTATCACCTATAGGTTTCTTTGAAAATCTTCAAAACCTTTGACGCTTTTGGAAATAACTCCCTAAAGATGAAGATTCAAAGCATTTTGAAAATGAGCTTCAGCAAATTGGGTTTGAAAACTTTGCTGTGTTTTTTTTCTCTTTAAATGTGAAACATTTATCCTCAGACTGGAAGGAATCTCCTCTTTGCTCATGCTCTTTTTTAGTTTCACTTTATATATCTACTATATATTCCATTACATTCTACATAGTATTATAATAGAAATATATATTTAAATAGCTTTTATCAGTGGTGTTCCCAAAATTTAAATAATGCATAGTGCTGTTTTTTGTTTCATAATATCATGTCATGGGCCATAGTCAAACTTCTGCAGTGTACCGCCCTACCTCAACATATGTAAGTGAGAGTGTGTCATGGATGTCTCAGGATCCACTGACGCTCTGAAATTCTGCTCTTCCATCTTTTCATCCACTCATATGTCATGTTTACTATGAAAACATCTGGAAAAATTATATTGAGGTGTGGTCTAAAGTATGCAGTGATTCTGGCACTGAAACATTTGAAACTAATAAAAGCTTTAAAGACTGTGAAACTGCAATACAGCTGTCTCTCCCTCTCTCTTCCTGCCACAGCCTGCCAAAAGCATGCAGTGGCTAAGTTAAATAGTTTTGTTTAAGAACAAGAAGTTAAGTGATTTGTAGCAGCTTGAATCTGTTTGTGCAAGCATAATTGTTTACTGAAATTCTTTACAATACATTCCCAGGGGCTATGGAAATTGGTCCAAGAACAAGCTCTGCTATGCTGCTGCCCCATTTTACTGTCAATATCAACTGTTCTCAGGCAGAAAGGAGGTCTCCATCTTCCTCCATCTGAAAACAATTCATAGCTTTCAGGAGGAGAAAAGCATTTTTCTCTGCTGAAATGTAAATGTGGGGAATACAATGATACAACTCAGAGAAAAATAAAACCATTGTAGCCTTCATAAATTTAAGTGTTTGGCCACTAAGTCCGAGAATTGGATAAAAATGTTGTAGCACCAAACTTTATTGTTTATTCCTTAATCAGCTTATTCTTGAAATAGATTTTGATGCAAATGCTTGGAACATGTGTCTCCATCCCAAAACCCTTCAACGGTAAGAGGCTTTATCATTATCTGTCCTTTTCCGTGATCCTTAGGATTCTTCACCTCTTTGAACCTGTCACTTTAGGATATAGGATAATAAAAATGTTGAAAACATTGGCACAGCATTTGTTGCATTAGCATGCAAAATAGCTATCATTTTTCAGGAAGCTGATTCATGAAAGTATTTTATTTTCTTAATTGACTTTTTATGTTGTTCTTGATCTTAAATGTCATTTAAGAAGAAAATAAATTGGTTTTAAAACTATTAAGTTTGTGTTATTAAAAAGCAAACTGTATTTAGCAAATGTTTTGAGGACTTTTTCCATTCCTATGTTTGTGGGGAATCATTTTTATAAATACCTGAATATCCATGTGATTTTCTATTTCCAACTCGCTTCATAGAAAGAGGGGAAAACACATTGGAGGAGATATGTTTCATACTCTTATGAGTGATATTCCCCATGTACATCACCTGAGAGCAAGGGCATAAAAGTCAGACTTGATTCACACATTTCCTAAGCATCCAGTACTATTCTCTCTAATGATCATCATTGCTGCAATTAATTACTTATTACTTATTTTCAGTTCTGATCTTTCCTGTCTTTAAAATTGTTGTCTACTTCTAGGGAGTAAGCTGGCTGACTGGTGGTTTCTATGGAGCGCTTGCCCTCTTAAAAATCATGTTTCACGTGTCTCTGCATGTGAAGCATATATAATGTGCTTCAGCTCTGATACTATCAGCTCTTATCTTGGAGGAAAGAAAACTGGAAAATATCTGGAGGACACTGCGTGCAGCTTTGGGCTTCATAGTACAAGAAAGACATTGACATACTAGAGCTAATCCAGCAGAAAACCACCAAAATGTCTGATGTCAGGATGCACATTATGTAGGAAGAGAGGCTCAGAGAAATGGTTTTGCAGAGCCTTCAGTACAGAAAGCTGAAGAGGGGTAGATATTTCTATTATATTCAACTACCTAATCATAGAGTGCAGAGTAGATGGAGTCAGGCTCTCTCCAGCAGTAGGAAGAGAGGCAACGATCCCATCAAAATTCTGCAAAAGTACAGGAAAAAAAAATACTACAAAAAAGTTCATACTGAGAGTAGGCAAATATTGGAACAGGTTGTCCAAAGAGGTTAATTAATCTTCATCCCTTTAGATGTTCAGCATCTGAGCAAGGCCTATATCTGCATACTGGAGATAGCTATATTCCTGCAAGCTTGCCAGCAAGGACATTGTGGAATTCTACCTTGGCTTTGTAGATACAAAACAGGAGGACAGATGCAAGGGAGCCAGTGAGGTAGGACTTAAGGAACTTAATGGTTGTGACAAGGTTAACTCTAGAATGGGCCTGAAGGCCCAGATGAGGAGTTTCTCCGTGTGTGAGCTCTATGTCAAATGGGACTAGGAAAGGAACACAGCTAAGCTACCCTGAAGTCTGTGAAAGTTTGCTAGAAAGGAAGTAAAAGATATGGTGCTACAAGATATGGTTTAGTAGCTTTGGCAGCAATGGTAGTGGGAAGACAGTTGGACTAGATGATCTTATAGGCCCATCCAACCATGTGATTCTATGAATTCTATGAAAAGCTTCATCTAACAAAAATGCAAACTGCCATTAGAGTGATGAAAGGCTTGCCCACCACCAGCTGTGGCAAAACATTAAAATGCCCTGAAACCAACTGCTTACCTTTCCTTTTACTAACTAGTACACAGGATTGTTCAAATTAACAATTGGAATTTATGCCACAGTAGATCTGCAAAGTAGGAAGTGTGCTGGTTTGTGCTAGAACTACTCCTTTGAGACATCTAGAAATTCTCTTGACATCCCACACTCATGAAACACAAAGGAGACTTGGAGGCTGTTCCCTATAATAATGTAGCTGGGAGTTTATGTACATGAGGACTTAGATTCTATTTTAAAATGGGACAAAGAAAGATTAAGAGTGCTCACTTCTTCTGTGCAACCCTCCGATTTTTGCCTCCCTGTATTTTTCCCTGGAAACAAAGTCGAAAACATAAATGTACACTTTTACACTTTGTAATATGACATATAAATCAGGATTCCATACTGATTCCTTCCAGTTTATGTTCTGAGTTTATGTCAGTGTCTCCAGTGCTGTGGATATGTATCTGGTTCCGAAAAATGAAGTAAGATTGGACAAAGATATTAAAGATGTCTCTGCCCTATTTCTGCTTGTTAGGGCTCCAAAGATAGTTTGGGGACAGTGATTTGCTTTTCCTCAGGTGCTCCCTGAAGGAAATTACTGCTAGGATAATACGGTTCTTTAGAATACTCAGTAGCCAGCAGCTATGTGGCTAAGTAGAGCAGTTAAGAAACGGTGAATTGTGAAGCAACACTGATGTTTCTATTAAAAATTAATATATGAGAACAGCAGTTAAATTATTGCCAGTTTTTATATTAAATATATGTAGCATTTGATTTAAATGTTTGAAACATCTAATATGTTGCTTTACTAGTTGGACATTTTTAATATCCTAGTTAGCAACTGCCACCTTTCCATGAGTGCCATTCAAAGGATTAATGTGTGATCCATGTCTATGTCGACAGGGTACTTTGTCTTCCATCGCTGATGGCCAAGGCAGTATCCTTTTTTAAAACACTTTCAACATTAATTCATGTTATCTCTGCAATTGTAACTTCCCATTCAAATGTTGCAAAATAAAAGTGAGATATAGACTTAAAAAACAAAAACACATTTGCAATAAAAATATGTAAATAAATGCATCCAGACACATACCACATAAAAATACCATATTCAATCTGTTACACACAGGTTGAAATAATAGTTAACCTAGATGTTTTTACCAGCATCACTACTTATTTTAAGTGGTGGCTTGCAATCAAAATCTGGCGTAAGTGGCCCTTTATCTCAGTGTGTTAAATTGGACTGTCAGGAATGTACGAAATTCTGTGGTTTTTTTCAATTTCTGATTTCATTTTTTCTGTACTTTTAGAAACTCTGCCACTTGACATACTTCCTTCAGGGAGCATGAAATAGTAACAATAACAGCAACATCTGATTTACCAAAGCTGAGTCTGTAACAATTTTAATCAATATAGAGCAAACCAATGTTCTCTCCATGTTCTCTGCTACTTTGTCTAACAATGCTGTTTAACTTATTATTAATTTATTAATTCATTCATTAAATTTACTGCTGATGACCAAACTTAAGGGATGCAGATATCCAGGTTAAAAGGTCTGGTGGAATGGTAGACTCACTTCATAATAAATGTGGAAATTCTTCCCGTATGTCTTCCCACATGAAGTCTAAATTGATCCCCCGAGTTACTTACCTTTCTTCTGCTAACTATATCAGAAATCTAAGGTAGCTAGACTCCTGATTTAGGCATCTTAGTTGGGCATCTAGAGTTGATGATATCAGTATAGTTTAATATTTCTGATCAAGACAAACAAGCAAGGAAAAACTTTAGCTTCTTTCGGATGCCCCAAAGCCTTCTTTTCTGGTTAATTCAAGTTCAGCATTAAAGTTTCAGGTGCATTATTTTTGTATCCTACTAGCTTTATCTTTTTAGCTTTATCCATGTGTATTAAGAAGCGTCAAGCTTTACGTCACAGTGACCACACCATATTTCAAAGGAGAAGATTGTAAGTAAAACAGTATGCATCAATAAAAAATAGACTCATTGCACAAGTAAACTCTTTCTTTGTAGAAGGCATAAGTATTTCACATTTAGACATAGCAATTTTTTTTGGCATCTCATTGCAATACTATTTCATATTGAAAAGTGGTCTTCTCTTTCTTTTCATTCTCTGCCATAACTGCATTACGGCTTTTCATAGCTTTGGTAGTCATGTCCAGATTTAAAACCAATAGGAATTCTGCCATTCAGAACACACAAGATTTTGAGTCATCAAAGGTCATGTCCTGTATTCATGCGCAATGGTTTCATACAATTTAATTTCTAAATGGATAAAGCTTGAAACTTAAGAACTTTTTTTTTTTTTTTTCTGTTTGATTTTATAACAATGAGATGAGGACTTATTTAGTGCATTAAGTGTCCAGGACATGTAATGTAGGCCTATATCTTCCAAACTGACGTGTGACACACAGATCAGCCAGTAAAGATCAGTTTAAAATACTGGAGTCTTGCAAACCAACAGTGACATTAACCTACACTTCCTTGAAGCTCGTTTTGGCCTATCTATTTTCAGGCATGAGCACTTAGCCTCTTGGGGGTCCTTTCTGTTTTCAGGCCCATTCATCTTACTCTGCTAACTGGTTAAAAATGTATACAGTTTTGGATTTGTCTCTTTTTCCCCACAGAGAATTTTTCCTTATACTGAGAAGAGGTACATAGTTCACTTGTGAGGTCAAGATAGACATAGTCCCAAGTAGTCATCAGCTGGTGAATTTATCACCACTGTTCTGTAATAAACTTGATCTGGAAATGGAAGCAGGACATAAGGAGTTAACAATCAGTTCCACTAGCAGTTCTTGAAGACATCCGGGCCCAGCACATAATCATGGTTCAAAAATCAAAGTGATTTTTTAAGAGAGGTTCTAAACTTCTGGCTAGTAATTGCTCACAACACTTGCTCACAATTGGTCACAACAGTCACCAAGCAGAAAGAATCCACTAAGAGTTAACTCTATTTTTACATTCTGTAGCAAAGGATAGCAAAAGTCTGATAAATGAGATAAATCTAATTTTGAGCTTTCTAAATGATCTCCAAATGAGATAATCTCTTAATCATTTCTCACAGCAGTGTCCCAAATGACAGTGTATAGGCCTGATCCAAAGACTGGTGGAGTCAATGAGATTTTTACCATAAATTTTAACAGGTTTTGCATGAAAACATCACTAGGGCATTATAAATAAAGCCATAAATTCCAGTTTGTAATAATAAAGCTCACCACCTCCATGTGTAGCACAAGTGTAAAAAACATATTGAAAATCTAATGAGATCAATTTAAATTAAACCAGATGTGGCTTTCCGCCCACCCCCCAAGTTAAGAGGGGTTCAGGATCACACTTCGTATTTTTTACCATATTCTCCTGGGTTAGTTGAACATCTGCATTCTCTCCTCTCTTGTTTGAAGCTGTGCCCTGTGTAGAACAGAGTGTAAGATTCAGCAATGATAAACCAGCAAAAATCTGATTATGTGCTCAAGTGCTGAAGTGATCCTTCAGGGCAGAGGTCCTAAAATTGATGATGCATTTTATCAGATCACACTTTAATATGAAATACAGAAAGTTTTTTTTTTTATTTTAAGGTTTGGGGGTTTTTTTAGTGAATCATCTCCTTATTTGTAAACATCTGTATTTTGCTCAAGTGAGCAAAATACATTTTCTGGAGCAAAGACCTTTTCTGGATCTAATTCCAAATGCCCTGAAAGCTTAATCACAAATTCTTGCATAATAATTCTGGCCTTCTATGAGGGGGTGACAGTGGACAATGGACGAGCAATGGATATCATCTACCTGGACTTGTGCAAAGCTTTTGACACTGTCCCACACAACATCCTTCTCTCTAAACTAGAGAGGCATGGATTTGATGGATGCACCACTTGGTGGATAAGGAGTTGGCTGGATGGCCGCTTTCAGAGAGTGGTGGTCAACGGCTCAATGTCCAAGTGGAGACTGGTCATGAGTAGCATCCCTCAGGGGTCCGTGTTGGGCCCGGCCCTGTTCAACATCTTTGTCAGCGACATGGACAGTGGGATAGAGTGCACTCTCAGCAAGTTCGCCAATAACACCAAGATGTGTGGTGCCGTTGACACAGCAGGGGAGGGATGCCATGCAGAGGGACCTGGACAGGCTGGAGAGGTGGGCCCGTGCCAACCTGAGGAAGTTCAACCAGGCCAAGTGCAAGGTCCTGCATCTGGGTCGTGGCAATCCCAGGCACAAGTATAGGCTGGGCGGAGAATGGATTGAGAGTAGCTGAGGAGAAGGACTTGGGAGTGCTGGTGGATGAGAGGCTCAACATGAGCTGGCAATGCGCCCTTGCGGCCCAGAAGGCCAACCGCATTCTGGGCTGCATCAAGAGGACCGTGGCCAGCAGGTCGAGGGAGGTGATTCTCCCCCTCTACTCTGCCCTCGTGAGACCCCACCTGGAGTACTGTGTCCAGTTCTGGAGCCCCCAACATAAGAAGGACATGGATCAGTTGGAGAGGGTCCAGAGGAGAGCCACTAAGATGATCAGAGGGCTGGAGCACCTCTCCTATGAGGACAGGCTGAGAGAGTTGGGGCTGTTCAGCCTGGAGAAGAGGAGGCTCCGGGGAGACCTGATAGCAGTCTTCCAGTATCTCAAGGGGGCCTACAGGAAAGATGGGGAGAGGCTGTTCAGTAGGGCCTGTTGTGATAGGACTAGGGGTAATGGTTTTAAAATAGAGTGAGTTAGATTTAGATTGGATATTAGGAATTTTCTTTTTACAATGAGAGTTGTAGAACACTGGAACAGGTTGCCCAGAGAGGTGGTTGATGTCCCATCCCTGGAAACATTCAAGGCCAGGTTGGATGAGGCTCTGAGCAACCTGATCTAGTTGGAGATTTCCCTGCTCCTTGCAGGGGGGTTGGACTAGATGACCTTTGAAGGTCCCTTCGAACCCTAACCATTCTATGATTCTATGATTCGATAAATAGCAAGACATTATATGAAGCATAAGAGGATGTAGGCTATTTAACTATATTAAGACAATACAAATATATGTTCTACAAATTTTACTTCAGCAGAGATCCCTTTAATGAGTATTACAATAATACTCACTTCATGTTCAAAATGATGCATTATAATTGTGTAAGTACTATACTTCTACCAATCTGTGAATTATTAATAAAGTGATAACATGTTAATGAAGCTTCCTTATTATGTCTTGATGGATCTTGTCAACATGCCAGTTAACTCTCTGTTAACTGGAGGAGAAAAGTGCTTTTTTTTTCGTTCTCAGGAGGGTACCGGAGAAGTTATATTTTTTTAACAGAGTTTATTGTGACTCTTTCTAGAATTTTTTTTAAAAAACTACTTTTCAAGTTAAATATCGTAATTGCCCAAAGTCCTGCTTGTCAGTTTTGCATGTTTTTATGACATATGAAGGAGTGATGGCATAATATAATTAATTGGTCATTGTAAAATGAACTGTATTGAAAGTTAGCCATAAACTAGCAACTCAATATGTTAATGAGTAATATGACCACTTGAGGTAAGTCTGACTTAAAGCAACCACAACAACAACAAAAAAGCACGGAATGTTACTGCATATTCTTGTTGTCCTAGATATCTCTTCAGGCATGTTAATGTTCTGGGATGTCAAAGAAGTACAGAGAGAAAGAAACACGTCCCTGCAGCTCAGAAATAACAGTTCAGTTTGATAAACCAAAAATCAGTCATCCATCTCTCTCAAATCTTAATGCAAGAAAACCAAACCACATTTTAGGATATTTTTACTTAGAAAAATAAGGCTGTTTGTTTGCATTTTGCATCATTAATAGTGAGTTCTCTTCAGCAGCTTAACATACATGGAATAGAAATCTGTTTCAGTAGCATTTTCAGTCCAATTTGCAAACCTTGGAGATGTGTACTGTTTGAATTTCAACTTCTAATACATCTCCATCTGAAATTTGTGGAACTTATCTCAAAGAAACTGAACTTCAAGAAGTCCATTACAAAACTTGTAAGAACTAAGCAACTTTAATCAGCTTGAGCTTTCCATGTGTTGTGATAGAATTTATTTTTTATTTCATTATTTTTGCAGCTTCATCCCAGGTCTCTTGCAACTATAAAAATTAGAATGTATTTGAGGTTGAAGGCAGGACATGCTGAAAAACGAGTATTCTTACATGTAGCAAATTTTAATAGATTTTGCTGCTGGTTGTTGGAACACAGTGGCTTTTGTACATTGGTGGATAACATATGAGATGAACACTTTATGGCTCAGCTACACTCGTGTCAATATTGGTATAATCTGAAGCAGTGGGACATGTTCTTATCTTGAATCAGAAGGACCAGGATATTATGCTAAACTGAAATCGTTTGACATTGACATACTACATAAGAGGAGTGATCTGATGTTAGAGGTAGGGCCTGAAATTCCTATATTATAGAAATAAAAAAAAAATGCAGTAAAATTTTGCTGGTAAAACAGAATTTCTGACACTTTGTTTTGAAAATATTAACTAGTATAATGTTTTCACTTTCTTAATTATTATTATGTTATAATTGATGTTCAAAATAGGCAAGTATCTGCTAACATGTTAAATCAACAGTTAAGGAGAAAGAGTGGAATCATGGTGTATAGAGTTGCTTCTCTTCCTTCTTCCCTCCCTCTCCTTCCCACATTATCAAAGTATCACTATGCCTGCATCTTCCCAGTAACATTTCTTAAATCTTATTTTGACCAGTGAATGTATTTAGTACAGCGATTAAAAGCATTGATAAAATTGTTACATGACATAAAATGTTTAATCAATATAATTATAGAATAATATGATTTTTTGAAAATTAAATATCAATATGATGTGATTCTTGCTAACTGTAGAACTGTAGTCACATAGGTTAAATTTTATATGAAATCTATTTGTCCTTAGAGGGAACGGGGAGTCTTAGAGCTGTTACAACATCTCGTTTGCTAGAAGTCAGCCTAGCATGTCCGGGGTAATTAAGAAAGGTGGTAGAACAAAGGTAGGCCTCAAACATCACCTGTAGAAAATAGGCCCTGAGCCATCACTTTGGAGCCAGAAAATCAAGGAGCAACACGACCTGTTCCCAAGACCATATATGGAGATTTTAAGGAGGCGTTCAACCAGCGAATTCAAGGAGGGGGCGCTCTGACAACCCCCAAGACCACCAGAAGACCCTCGACTCAAAAGACTAAGCATGCGCAAGTGGGTAGGGAAATATTATAACGATTTCCAGGGAAGTTGATGTTTATGTATAATATTTCTCAGAAATCTAGTGAATATGTATAACAGGTGTGTATTTAACCTGCGCTGTTGGATCAAACAGGTGCACATGCTAGGTGGAGCAATCCCCCGTGCGCCCAGCACTGCAATAAAGAAGTTCTTAACTTCTTAACTTCTCATTGCTGTTAAGGAGTTTTATTCCAGATTTCACTAACAAAATGACAATTAAAAGTCATCTGGTTAAAGATGAGAAGAAAGTCTCTGATATTTTTTTCATTAGATTTTTATGATGCAAATGTGCAGAATGTTCTACTTTTTATCAAATCAGCATTTTCTGATGGAAAACTGTTGCAATTTTAATAACTTTTTTTGCTAGGTGGTTACAGATAATCCCCTCACCGAGTCAGTAACTTGCTGCGTGCTGGTTAATTCTCTGTCAGAGAGGTCTAGGTTTTCTTCATCAAATACTTTATTGAGCTCTTTATGAAATGTCTTTGAAGACTTTGCTGTAGGAAAAAAATGTGAAACCAATTGCAGCCTAGGAATCTGTAACTAATGAATAATACTAGTCTGATTAATGTCAAACTAATTCAAGCCCTGCAACTAGCTATCTGAAATAATTTTTACTTCTTCAGGTGCATATTATATTTAAAATCCATAGAGAGTTTCTAATAATACCAAACATCAGTGTCTTACCTGTACAACGTGAATCTCTAATTAAACCCTTAAATGAGCAATTAAAAGAAATATGATTTGGACTTACAGTTATTGCAAAACAATTTTTTTTTCCCCAGAGTTAATATTTTCATGTGCATTCTCATACATACTAACAATATTCATTTTTGTATAGAAGCTTCCCTTAAGAAAATAATTTAAGAAGTTGATTTAGTGCACAGGAGGAGGTCAGCCTTTTTTACGGCTGGATGATTCATGGGAGAGATCATTCCTCCACACCACTGCCAGGACAAGTCTGATTGAACTGGCTGCTAAGAGCTGCCTGGGCTGGGATTGCCCTTGAATCAATCCATGAAGAGTCACCACCTGGAGCAGAAAAGTTTCACAAAATGCTTAACACAATTTCAAGCTGTATTAGATATTTAGTGACAGCCAGCAAAACTTCAAGTAAAACACCCATTGACACCCTTTTATCTGCTTGAGAACTGCTTCCCACAACTAAGCCTCAAGCTAAGAGGCTTCTAAGCACTATTAGTGTGTTTTAAGTATGCTATTTAATACTTGATTTTTTTCTTTGTGTTTATTATTTGGTTTTGGTTTTGGTTTTGTTTTTTTTTGCCTACAGCCATAGCCACTTCTCAAGAATAAATGAAAGTACAGCCCATGTATTTAATGTTTTGAGCTCAAGTCCATAATGCCTATTACCCACCCTCCCACCATGTGTACTGGAACTCTATACACAGTAATGCACATGGCATTTCGTTGCAAATTAGTACTAAATCCACCTAAGAGATACATCACCTCATCAGTAAAAGTGGTTATCCAGTAAAACGGCCAGAAAATCTTATTCAATGTAGTAGTGATATTAGTGCCTTGTCAGAAGTCATTCGAAGTCAGTTACAGGGACTGTTGGAAGCCAGTGACCTCAGCTGGCAGCTGTCCTCTGTGACTATGAGATGGTAAAGCCTTCTTCCATAGTAATTTCTTACTGTTTTATTTGTTTGTTTAAAGTGGGGTTCCCTAGTAAGGCAAAAAGAAATATTTATAAAGAAATACAATGAGGATGGTGAAACACTGGAACAGATTGCCCAGAGAGGTTGATGGTTGATGCCCATACCTGAAAACATTCAAGGCCAGGTTGGATGAGGCTCTCAGCAACCTGATCTAGTTGAAGATGTCCCTGCTCCTTGCAAGGGTGTTGGACTAGATGACCTTTAAAGGTTCTTTCCAACCCTAACTATTCTATGATTCTATGATAAAGGTAGATGGCTAATGTGTATTATGTGTGTATTTCTATTCTTTTGTCATTAATCAAATACTGAGGGATACATTTACCTTTGGAAGTGAAGAGGACACGTGGATCAAACTCTACAACTCAGAGAGAGTTATAAAGCAGGTATGTTTATTCAGGACTGGGTGCGTGGGGGATCACGCCTCCAAAGCCACGCACACCAACAGCACATTTTACCAGAAATTTATACAGTGCAGATATAGATATTCATAGGATTACACAACACAAACATACATATGCATAAGTGAGGCGGGGTTGTTAAAAAAACCTTGCATAAGTAGTTCTGGCAACTGTGCGCAGGCTCAGTTCTGTCTCTGGTGGTCGTTTACTTCTTCAGGAGTCTTATCTTCCTCTTCCTCTTCTGTTCTCTAGATGAACTTTAGTCATTCACGCATGCTTTTCTCTCCCTTGGTGATTTTAGCAGTTTCTTAATGAGTCCTAACCAGTTTTGTGGTTAGACTAACATTGCAGTTCCTGTTATCACTTCCTTTGGTGGACATATCAGTCCTTGAGAATACTAGTCCCAGATAAGCTTAACCCTTAACAAACACCAGTCTTTGGTAAGTGAGTTTCAAGGCAAACAGGATTGTACGCAATTGTTAGCAGATAGTTAGTTCCCTATATCAAAGATCTGCATTACTCTTTTGGCTAGTTCATATTATAGTTAACATCAAAAAGGAATTTAATGCGTGAAATATGCAATTTAAAAGCTATAAAGAAGTTAAGGGTTGACTACATTGCAAAAAATCCCATCTAAAATTGTAGATAGGTAATTTTGTGCTTACCAAAAGGAGATGTTTGGGCCTTTACTTCCAAAACAAATAGTTGGGGTCTATGAAATCTCAGGAAAAAAAAAAAAAAAAAAAAAAAACCAAACTACCCAAACTAAAACTTTCAGTGATTTTTTTTTCTTTTCATGTCACTTGCTCAACTGAGTTATGCCATTCTGTGTGTTACATTATGTAATTATTTATAATCATAAATTAGACAATATGACATACAGAATGGCATTTAAGCGTAACTCGGTTGAGGAAGCAATTTTGCTTTCTGTAGAGAATACTTGGGTTTATTTGTTGCTATGATAATTTTAGATATTACTTTTTGAAATGTTTAATTTAAGTATATATTATGGATGTAAATTAATTTTGGTGGGAAATCTAGAGAGGAGTTTGATTCTTATGTGAGGAGGAGGCTCACATAGTGAAAGTCTTACCTAAAAGGAATAGGAGAAATATTTTTTTTTTGTTCCAGAGGTCCACTTTTTCCCCTGGAAAATTCCCACAGGGAATTCCATGTATCGATGGATTGAAATGCTGAGCCATCAGTATTTGCAATCCTTTATTATACTCCTCCATGTAACTTAATGTGAGGTCTTGTGGAAGGAGAAGCCATACTTCATTCCGAACTAAAGTAGCTGACAATAATTACCATTTCAGAATTAGCATATCAAGCCACAGTTGATCATACTTTTTAAGACACTCCAATATATCTTGAGATACCTTTTATATCTGTATATCTGAGGTGGCATGTAGCTTTCAGCATAGCATACAGACATCTGAACTTGCATCAACTGAGATAGCATGGATTTTGGAAGGTCTCAAAACAGCCATTAATACTCAACTATTTACCTATCTAACAGTAGATTGAACTATGCCTTTATCCCAGAAAGGGGTGAAGAATTTGTATGTTAATTTTGGGGCATCAATGGGCTAGTGTCCAGCCTAAGATATCTTAAAAGAGACTGACATAGAGAAAGTACTGCCTTTTACATCTGGACTACACTTAGGGCACTTGAAGTTGGGCAACCAATATCAACAGCCACTCTAGAGAGCCAACAGAGAAAGTTGATCCTGGGACCTACCAAAGCCCTCCTTTGTCTGCTTCCTCTCAATTTCATTAAAGCTAGATTCAAGTTGAGAATATGAATGCTAGGTTAGCGATAATTTTTTCTGTCTTGGCCATACAAGGTAATGTATTGTATAGGGAGTTTTCGGATAACTTTGTCTTGAGTTTTACGATAGAAGTTTCATGGTTTCAGAGAAACAATTTATTATCATTGAGGGTAAAAAGTGTTAACGACTTGAAATCACTGAAATTTACATCAAAAAGAGAAGCAAGAAAGATGGCCATTTAGCTCATTGTCTTTTAAAATGGCAGTGTTAGAGTTCAGAATAATAGCTGTGAATGCTGAGTAGTTGATTTGATTAATCATTAAGTCAACAATAAGATGCTATTTGTTCTCTTATGAAAAGTGGGAGTCCATTTTTGTTGCTTATTTTTTTTAGATACAATTCTTTACTTGCCTACATTTATGTTTTAACTTTTGACAGTGTCTGGAGTCGGCAAATGCATTCCATATTAGATCTTGTATAAATATTGTTTACAAAATACAAGATTCTTGGCTTTTCATCAGATGCATTTCAGCCTAAACAGTCAAAAAGACAATAAAAATTAAACTGTTTTATGTACTACAATTTGGATTCCCACAACTAAGAGCACTACAGATTATGCTGAGCTGCATCTTCCTATGATTTTTGTAGTCTATAATTTTCTGCTTTATGCTGGGTTTCTTCAGTTTTCTTTTGGAGCTGCGTGGCAGAAGCATTTCCATTCATAGATAATCTGCAAACTACCATTTATATTCTTGGTTCAGATCCAAACTGCAGTTAATCTATGTGGATGAAATCAAGATACCCTGTCTATGACTGTAATTGCTGTTACCTTTTACTTTCTGTTAGTACTATTACTGGGTGTTTTGTTTTTTTTTTTCCCAGCAGGAGAAATTAATGTCAAATTACATTCTATTTCATTACAATTCATAGAATCATAGAGTGGTTTGGGTTGGAAGGGACCTTAAAGATCATTCAGTTTCAACCCCCCTGCACTGGGCAAGGACTCCTTCCACTACACCAGGTTACTCAAAGCCTCATCCAACCTGGCCTTGAACACTTCCAGGCATGGGTCATCCACGAGTTCTCTGGGCAACCTGTTTCAGTTCTGTAAAAGTGCTATGCTTTCCTGAGCGCTAACTGAGCTGAACAACAAGGATGTATGTACGTGTTTTCTTTTCAATGTTTCTTGTTCTTTTTCCATTTACACAATTCCTCTCCAAGTCATCCCTGCACTCAGATTAATATTAAGATACTTTCAGCTTTTCAACTATTTTATCTTTTGAACAGAAATACATGCTTTGCTTCCTTTTTCTGAAATCTGAATGGAAAGGAAATGGTTAAACTTGTACTTTTAAGTAAATATCTTAGTTTCTATCTCAGTAATGAAAAGAGTGGTATCAGACTATCTCAGTATTTGTTTATTAACCTTAATTTTATATTAAGTGCATAAGAAGTAATTAAAAAAATCCCTCCCAAATCCTGTACACATTATGAGAGTGAAGGCCATTGTGGGTCTGCAGGTGAAAGGAGGACATGTAGAAGCTCCCTTTAGCCTGTGAGGGGAGAAGGAAGAGTAATACATACATACGATGTATTGGCACACACTTTGCCATGCCATGGAAGAGAAAAGTACAATTCATCTCACCCCATGTGTACATAATTTTCATTCATGTGGATGAGAGCTATATCAGCCCAGGGAGAAGAGAGAGACCCCTTAGGCTGTAAAAGACACAATTACCTTTCTGACGACAGTGAAATGGAATTTTTCAGGCAGAAAAGGTGTAACTGAGAGCAGGAATTGAAGAAAATGTGTGCATAAAGCATATTGTCCTATAAAATTTGTAATTTGCAAGAAGAATCTCTACGCTGAAATTTGTGCATGTGTATGGACACATTCTTAAACATTTGTTTCTATAACTGGATACGGTTTAGGCATACATAACCTCACTAAATTTATTGCTTCTTTAATACTGCCTAAAAGGCACACTACCTGTTTTCTAAGGTTCTACTAAATTTGCTCTAAAATAAAATAAAGCAATGGAGAATGATTTAACCTTAAAATAGTAAATAAAATTTGTATTATACAAAAATAAACACAAATACTTTTATACTTAACCATAAGCCCATTCTAAGCAATACTTTTTTTTATGTAAGTCAGGTAAGTCACATTTCTGTGACTTCAATTTTTTTTTCGTATTCAAATTTTATGAACCATAAAACTTCACTGAAAATGAATTTTTCCCAGGAATGTGAATACTTTTATAAGATATTTTAGAAATGTAGAAATGCAAAGATTTGGCTGCTCTTAGAAAAGTACTAAAATAGTCATTCCAAAGTAATTCTGAATTCTTAATTCAGTATAGATTTCACATCCATGATCTGTTCCAGAAGAGTCTTTATAATCCACTGTATGGATTAAGATTAGAATTGATTAAACAAAATAAGGAAAAAGAACTATTAATCTATAATTGGCATATCCATGCAACTTCTTTACCTATAGTTGTTACCAAGTAGCAATTTGATTACATCATGCAGTAAAGAGAAGCCTTCAGCCCAAAAAAATAAAGATAATTTTATTTTCACTTTCCTTGAAAAAGTGCTCAAGATTGATAATAATGAAATTTTCACAGTTGAGGTATTTTCGTAGGCGTATAGCTTGGCATCTTCCAATAGAACCCATATTGTCTGAGTTTTGTCATCTCCTTCAGCACGGCCAAATGTAGGCCATCTGGAACACACTCCTGTGTAAGAAACAGGAAAAAAAATAGTAATTATGGCAGTGCCCATATTAATGGACAAAATGGAGCAATGAATATTATTATAGGGAAAAGAGATGCTTGCTTTTTTATATTAGCTGTGTAGTTCCATAATGGTGTCTCTTGTTGAATTCAGGCAAGATTACAGGGTTCAAAAAGATCTTTGTATCACTTCGGCATGGTTATTTCTACTGGAAGACAAATAAAGGATGCATTATGATTTAATAAATGAATATAGGATACAGTGCTTCTGGCCTAGGTGTTGGCTTAAATCAATACTACAATTGAGACCTTCCTGCCTTTTACAGGTGTTGGAAACCAGAGACAGGACTCTACTTCTTGGCTTTGTTTTGCATTGCATAAAAGGACATTGACGGGTGTGTTGAATTACACATTGAAAACAGAAACAATTAAAGATGCTGCAGGTGAAATTGCCTGAAAAATAGTGTCTACTGCCACTTTAGATGTATGTAGACATCCAGTTCCTGCTACAGAAGAACAAGTCTCTGCCAGGTCTCCTATCATATCTACAAGTCTAAGGTGGATGCCTCTAAACAATGATATTAGATAACTATGGTTAAATGTGTGTCTAGCACTCTACAAAATATTGTACCACTGTATTTCCAACTTAATGGATCAATTTTTTTCTCCAAATCTTTATGGAAAAATAAAAGTTAAATCCTATGGTCCTGATTTTTCACAATGCTTAAAGACATGCTCAATTGTAAACTATTGCTCAAGATCATTTTTATTTAATTAAGGTTGAGTGGTTGCTTGTATTGACTGAACTCAAGGACATCTAAGTGTCTACTGAAAACTAAATATGTGCTTAGCTGTGTGGTGGAATGCTCAAGGAAACTGCAGTTACTTAGACTGAAGAAGAAATAAGAGGCAATTCGTAGCTAGATGGACAGATAACAAAGAAAGAAGAACCACAATCAAAATATGCTTTAAAAAGTGAGGAATGAGAGCCTAGCAGTCAGAAAACAGAGTATGAAGAGAATTTACAGTACAAGTCTGCTAATGTTTAAGTGGTGATAATGGTTAATTTTCTAGAGAAAGGACAAATTAAACAAAATATTACAATAAAAGGCAATGAGGCAGCATTGCTGTAGGGAAAAAAAAAGTGTTTAGATCTAATGTATTTGTCAAAAGCAGAGGGATGGAACAAAATGCACAAAAGGGAGATTTGAGACCTTGAAATCTCTTTTTTTTTCAGCTGTTGGGATGTACATTGAGTTGTGGACATATGACAAACATATAATGCATGTATGGATTCAGATCTTGCTGAAAGAAAATAGTTTAAATAGCTTGGTCTCTTTTATCCTAGTGCCACCAACACCAGAATGAAGCACATCATTAGCTGACTAGAAAAGTGTGTGCTATGGAAAGGTTACAAAACATTCTGCAAAATGTCAAAGGCAGGCAATTGGAAAAGTTAGGAAGATAATTTTCTTCCCAGAATGTTTCAGAGGTGATGTATTAAAAAAAAATCCATAAAAATCCTTCTGGTTTGCGCTTTTGATCCATCTCAGAGAGGTAGCAGTAACTTTTTAAACTGGAGAGGTGAGGTAAGTTCCAGTGTGGAACTGACTGCAATAGTTTCCCATGACAAGAGGAAAGTCCTGTTGAGGCAGAGTAACAATAGGAGCAGGGACAGCTGGGAGGCAGGAAGTTATAATTAAAGTGGACAGTAGGGGCACTTGGGAGGTGGTTTTGCATGCTATGAGGTCTAGTATGACTTCAGTGGAAAGGCAGCGCAACTTAGTAGTTGCTTCTGACAGCCAAAAAAAAAAAAAAAAAAAAAAAAAAAAGCCCTGCGCTCTTTTGAAGACCCTTCCTCAAAGTGCATTTTGCTCTTCACTAAACAATCTCCAACCTAGATGATCTGAGCCGTAAGACAATGATTTCCATTAGGGCTTACTAGAAATCAAACATGATATTCTGTGAAGTAGTGATGGCTTTGAAATTTTTTGAGGCCAAAACAAAGACATTTTTTTAAATATTATATATTTATGCAGGAATAACCATTAACTTAGTGGTTACAACACTCATCTGGGATACTGAGTCTTTGATGTGCTTGTACTCAGAACAAAGACTTACGACTGGATCTCTTCTCAGGCAGATGACTTAGTCATCCGTCCACACAGTCAAGCTCTCTTTATAGCACTATCAATCTTTGTGTAAGTGTAACTTCACAAACCCAGAAGATATGACTCCATAATGAGGACATAATGAGTTGGACAACACTCAGTCTGCAGGAGATTCAGCACCTCTGCAAATCTGAAATAAATGCCTCATCTCTTACCTAATAGCTAGGACCTAGCAAATACCTTTCACCAAAAATTCCCTTCTGATCTCGAGACCTCTTCTGACAAAGGTTTGCTAAGAAAGAGTGTATTCCTGGTACACATATCCTCTTAATTAATTCCTGAATATACTTTTGACTTAAACAAATCATTATTTTCCAATGAAAACTTGTTTAGTTGCAAAATTCTCAACCATTTCCAATTTACGTACAATCTCTGTTTTATGGAATAGGGGATATGACTTTTCCCTAAGATGCCCGTAGGCACAGTTCTTCCTTCCATGGGCAGACTGCCTTAGATCATATGAAAGGCTGTGAGAGATTATGGCTGACATCATCTTTCATTTGTCACGGGGAACTGAATAACACTGAAGCTTCAGGACTTGAGGGCAAAAGAGATTCTGGGATTCCTGCATGTAATATAATACACAACTTCATCTAACCTTTCAAACAGGGAAACCAGGGCAAGCAGTTCTGCGCAGCCCACACTTAGGGCAGACATACCAGCTGCAGTACCAGTAGAAAAAGAACAGTGCCTCCAAAATTAGAAAAGTAGTGGATTTGTACATCTTGTGCTGTAAAAAAATGCATTTGTATGGGAAAATAATTGTTTTGAGGAAAGAATATAGAAAGGTAATAAGGAATCTAGGTAATTTCTAGAAGTAACACAATTTTTTTTTTTTGAGAGGGAGAGAGGTGGTTTTTTTCCTTAAACCCCCCCTCCTCCTCAAAAAAACCCCAAGAAAAAACATTTGTCTCTCATCCCAGGAAAAAAAAATGAAGAAAAAAAAAAAAAGAGAGAGAAAAAAAAGATGATAAAGAAGATGAAGATGTGATGATTACTAATGCATGACACTGTCACCTAAGACAGTCAAGGAATAAAATTATTTCTTAGCAAACCAGACCTTCTAGGAGAAAAAACAATTAAACAAACCAACAAAAAGCCCTAGTACTAAATCAGTAAGACAAAGCTATTAAAGTTCTTGTGGTTATGAAATTAGAATAGCTGGGATGGACAACTGAAGGAAAAAAAAAAGGTTAAATATTAAGAAAAAAACCCCAAATTGAAAACTCAACAACAGTTTGTTTTTAACTGCTTAACAAATTGGTTACATTGCTAACTACTATACCTAGTAACCTAATTTAATTCTAATAATTTATTCAACATATTTAGTCTCTTCATCTCTCTAGCCTCTGGAAGGAATGTGAGGAGAGCACTGTGAAGCCTAAATTATTGAAGAAAAAGCACTTGCTGAACACTATTAGAAACACTTCTCCACTGGTAGCTATTCATAGGCAGTTTTTCATAATTACTTAATATTTGAAATTGGATCATTTACATCATGTCTTTCTGTTCTCTCATTTAGGGATTTATTAATTTCTTAGCAGCTTTCCTATGCACAGATTTATAAATCTGAATTTAAAATTTCTTTTCCATTAATAATTTGTAATGCTCACTTTAAGTTTGTTGTTTCAGCAAAAATTACAGTCCTAAATTTATGAGCTGTTGGTGACCCCAGCTCAGCATGATAGTTAATCAGTTATTACCTCACTTATTACCTCAATGGGATCATACGGATGTTTCAAGTTACATATACTTCCAAGCTTTACTGATTTGGGATCTAAGCTGAAACATGCATTCTTATTATCATTATTATCATCATTATTGTGCATTTGATACATGTCTTACTATGGCATGTATTCAGTAACCAGAGTCCCCTGGTTTCCTACGCTGTAAAAATTAAGGGGAAAAAAAATATCCCTCCTGCACTAGCATGTCATTTGGTTTTTTTTTTTGTTTACTTCTGCATTGTTTTTCTCATAGAAGAGTTTGAGGTCAGCTCCAAGCTTCTTAGCGGTAACAAAATCAGCAAAACAAAGCCTTGATACCTCAAGAGAAGGATAACATAAATTATTCTAGGGTTAGCAAGCTCAGAATTGATGGCAGTGGTACAGCACTTCCTTCAGATGCCATCCACCCAATAAGTTCATGGATGGTGCTGAAAATAACTTCCTCGCCTGAGAACTGCAGTTACAGGACATAATCTGTGTCTTGCTTTGCTCTACGTCTGCTTCTGCTCTCACTGACTTTCCAGAACTGTGGCAATATGTGTGTGTGCCTGTCCCATTGAGACAGACATGCCTGCCAGGTGAAGAAGGAGACTTAAATAGGAGCTGAGCTCATCTCTAACCCGTCCTGCTCCGCCCTGTACACCCACTGAGCTTTTAAAGAACACACTTTAAGGAAGAGGTTGTGTGAGACACTCACAGATGTGACCTGATTTATACAAGCTGCAGAGCAGATCAGTGGCAAAGATGAGAAAGCAGTCACATTGATTTTTTTATCAGTGTCTGTCCCCTATGTGTGCCGCGTTGCTGCAGACTCCTCTAAGATTATAACAATAGATGCTAGGGCATGTTTCAAAGGGAAAAATGACTTTTCATGTATGGAAGTGAAAGCATTGTGTTTGAACACAGAAGTTCCTCTTGAAAATGCTCACTAGCAATGAGTAAAAGAACAGACTACTCAAATAGAGATGTGTTAGATGGATTTTTACTGGTTGGTTTCAATATTTCTGTTTGCTAAACATTTATACTATGACAGGCTACCTTATGAAAGAGCAAGGTTTTTTAAATATTTTATTGCTAATTATTACTTTGAGTCTATTTACTGCACATGGCTGAGTTCAGTGAGCTAAAAAATGTCAAATAACTTCATGATCTTTAAAGTTCACTTGAGATGATATATTAGAAAAATATTCAGCAAATGCTAATTAACAATAATCTAGTCATATACAATGCAGCTTGATTACATTTACATATAGAAGAAAGTCTAATGCAAATGGCATCATCAGATACTTCTATTGAGGCTGTTCTGAACATAGCCTGTAGAAAACATTATTTTCTCTGCAAAATCAACAGCTTTAAAATATCTTGGTACATAGTATCTCCTTGCAAGCAGACTATTTGCCTTTCAGTGCAGATTTCTCCATTTACCTGATTATATTCACTTTGGAGACCCTCAAGGTGACTAGGTTTTTAGAGGGAATGGAGAAGAGGAGTGGTAGGATCTGAGATCTTGCTGAAGAAAATGTCTTGAATCTTATTTGAGTTTACATTTTTCTTTTAAGGCACGTAAGCCTCCATGTTACTAGCTGACAAATTCTTTCTGTGCATTTTCAATAGCAGTTTCTCACAGTTTAAAAATTCATGTATTCTACAGCAGCATTCATGATAAACACTACAGGGCATTTTCCTGTGTCTACCAGTACAGAGACACATATGAGAATATCTATCAGTAGTTGGTGAATGTATCAGCAGCACAGGGATACCAAGCATCTCATCCAAAACTTACTGAAATCCAAGAAAAGTCTCCCCCTAACCTCAGAAGGCTCCAGGACACATCCTGTGTGTGCTTATACAGCCTCAGAAATAACCCATAAGTTTCATAAGAATTTTCCCAGATCCAAAGCAGATTAAAGTGACTGTTTTATACTTTATTCCCTGCTCTGGACTTCAGTTGCCACAACCTTCATGCATTTCCTGAATGGGTCCTTTGGTACCATAAAACCCGGCTGTCTGTGTTCTGGAAATGCAGTTCCAAGCACGTGTTGAAATGCAGGACTGCTGAAACAGCTTCCTTCTAGAAAGTATGTGTTGTCATAACCTTGATGCTCTACTGGGCATGGCTTCACTGATCATTTTGCAGAGCTGTGTCAGCGCTACCAGGGATGACCACCTAGGTACAGCTGTTGGATGGCACAGGCTTGTTCCCCGCCAGCCAGCCCTTCCACCTCTGCAGCACCGTTTCCCTTGTGCTGTCTCAGAGAACAAGCTGGGGCACAGGCTGTGATTCCCACTTTGCTAATGTGCAACAGAAACCTACCTTAGCTTAGCCTCTCTAAAGGTGTAACACTTGTCAAAATATTTTTGAATTATGAACCATAAAATACGGCTATTGTTAAGTCCTTCCTGTTCGAGATCCCTACAGGGGATAAACACCTGGACAGAATAATTTCAGTTCCCTCATTCATAAAGAATTACTTTATGGATACTTTTGCCATTGTGCTATACTAGCAAAACTATGGATACTTTTATTTTTTTTTTTTTTATTAATTAGTACATATGTTTTTAACAGACTTAAGAGTATTATGCATAAAGAGGAACATAACCATTATTTTTTTCCAGAAAACTTACAGACAGTTGTATGGCATGGAATGAACTGGAAATTATCTCCCTGCCAGCACAACGGGATTATACTTCCTCAGAGAGAAAGAGAACATACATACAAAACTATACATTGGCATTATCAGATGCTGCTGCTCAGATGTAAGATTGTCTTACTCACATAATAAATTCAGTAAGAGGCCTGTGCATCACATGTAGATACAAGTATTGCTGACAGAGGAATCTGCTATGTAGAAATATCACATTCTTTACTCTGATTATGTTAAACTTTAAGCAGAAAATGTGTATTAGAAATCCTATTTAAAAGTAGAACTTGTTTTTGAAATATAAAAAAAAAGGAGAGAGAGTTGTTTGGAATAAAATACTGCTCTTCTGTGGTTTGTGTTTGTGAGTGGTTTTGTAATGATTTTACTTCCAAATATATTCTAGTTATGAATTTCAAAACCATTTGGACTATTTCAGGTGGATTTGGGGAATCTGTTTGACCAGAAGCAGCTAACATCATCTTGATTCTTAATTTAAATGAAAGGAATAAAAGGGTTCACATTTTAGAATATATTGGAGAGACTTTTGATGAAAAAAAAAGTCAGAGTTTTTATTTCCATAAAGTATCCTAATTAAATATCTCTGACTGATACTAGTGATTTCAGAAAAGGACCTTTGAAGAGGGCTTCTTGGAGAAATTCTGACCAGGGATTCAAATATTTTGAGGCAAAAAAACCCAGAACCTTGTGATATTACCCCCCAAATGAAACAATGTTTAGAATCATAGAACAGTTAGGGTTTAAACCCTAACTATTCTATATTTGCCTGTAGCAGACAGCTTGCTCCTCAGGCAGAAAGTGGTGGTATCACATTTTACCTAACATCTGTACTCAAGGAAACTCCTCTCAGCAAGTCCGTTTGAATTGATTGTTGGCCTGAAAAAAGCATTGGCTAATCTTTCAAACACACATCAGGCTCATTTTTGTTAGTGGAGGAACATCGCGATTTCAGCATTTTCATACTAGTGTTTTTTAACAAAAAGATGCATAAATTGGTATCTAAAAACAATAAAGATACCCCAAGTTAAACAGTTTGATATGTGTGTATTACTAACGGAGGTGGAGTAGGCTTCTGGCTAATAACACTTTCATTTTTATTGACTTGTGTTCTTTGCAGATTAAATGTATCATGACGTACTACTTTGAACTGTATGTCAAGAGGTCTGTCTCAATAGTAATGAACGAAGCTGACTGTTACTTAGTCGCCTGCAATTTGGGCAGATGCTTTAATAGCTATCAGATATTTAGTCTTGATATTAAAGTCAATCTAGGAATTATTTAACCTTTTTATCAGCTGACTTGGATAGAAAGGTTACATTTGGCACTAGAAGTTATAGTGCCCTCCTGTTACATGGGCTGCCTCCCAAACTAGCCTCACCAGCATTTTCAGATAAGAAGTAAATAGGGAGGTTTTTTCCCCTGTATATCTTAACCTTCCTCAACAGTTGATTCATCTGACTGGCTATGCCTTGTGTTTTGTTCACTTAGTAACATGTAAGTTTTGTGTGTGTCAGTTGTCATCTAAATATCTTGCATGAGATATGCTTGTGGTGAAAAAAAGTGAGAATCATGCAGCAGTTCAGAGAAGAATGATAATTCTGGAATAATCAAGCATAATTCCTCAAGAAAAACAGTTTTTTATATTTTCTGAGCTCTGCCTGGCCCTTGTAGTATAAGTACCTGTTTTTTGAAAAACTGAAAAATAGGTTTCCATTAGAAAAAAAGTAACAGCTTTGGTAATGATTTAAAATTACTGTAAAAGCTGTACGGTCAGAATCAAAGTAAAGATTCTTTTTAAGTTGTAGGAATTTGGTAGTAGGAATGCCTATTATGACCTAATCATATTCATCACTAGTGTAGAGATTGAACAATATTTTTATCTTTAGGGTAAATTAGGCAAGATACCGCTTCTATTTTTACAGAAGAAATGCTTTAGGAAGATACCAACAATCTAAACTTCACTGAGAAATGATTTCTAAACACAAGCAAAATAATTTTCTTCTTTCAGTGAGCTAGATTTCCTAGAAAAAATGCTCAATTTTTTTTTTATGAAGTATGAGTAGTTACAGTTCTTGTGAAATATCATCTTTTATTGCTTTTTTTTTACAAGATTTATATTCATGCGAGATACTATCAGTGAGCAAAAGATCAAAAATATCTGAAATACATCTGATAACTGTATATGCACATATGACCACATTTACATTTTTTCCCATAGTTTTCAGAATGTAAAGGGAGCTGAGCCTGCCAAAGAGCATTACAATCAGATTCTGCTTATATCAATAAACTGCATATTAACATTTTACTTAATCTGCACCCAATTTACAGATTTCTACCAGAAGGGGGTGCTTTGAGCAAACTGGTGCTTGAAAGTCCTAAGGAGACAACAGTGAAACCTTTTATCACACCGTGGCACTTGATCATTCATGCACCCTTTCAAATATTTTAAATATGTATATACATATCAGCTTCTTTTCAGATATCAAAGTCTCCTCAGTCTTTGAGCATGTAAAAAGCATTAAATAAAACAAATGAATTAGTTTTGGAACTAGCTAAGTCTTTGAAAAGAACTCATGTTAGATGAATGAAGTATCATGGAAAGATTTGCTTATTTCAATTGTATTTGGTAAGAGCAGTAGCTGAGAATTTTTTACCAAGGTTTTCTGGCACATTTTTTTTTCTTTTTCTTTCTTTCTTTCTTTCTTTTTTTTTTTTTTAATAAAGCAGCTAGAGTTTGTATGGGTTTCATTTGATATGAATACAATGCCATTGCACATTTACCATTTTTAGTACAGTAATCAGAGTGCTTATTTAATGGGAGAAAAAGAAGAAAAAAAAAAAGAGTAGTGTTTCAAATGCAACAAAAAAGCCATTAAGCACAAGTTACCCCAAAACTGCCATTGAGTTTGTTTGTGTCAGTGCTGAATATTAAGCAGTAAACATTGAAGCACTGTCAAAGGCTTGTTTCTGAGTTTTGAGTTATAAGAAGTATACTGTCATGGATTATAAAGTACTTAAAAATGAGCATTCAGTCACTTCGCCAGAGTGACAGGGTATTTTCAACACCCAGGAAAGCCAAACATGGCCAGATGGATCATGAGCATTACTCAGATGCAATTGAGTTGGACTTTATAATGTATTCTACTATAAATATGCATTTTTATTGTGTTATTAAAATATAATCCCTATTCCAATGTACTTTTAGATCAGTTCTGTTAATAGTGGAGCTTTAAATATGCTAAAGTGTACCTAAAGCATATTTGAAAAATGAAAATAAGTAATGTTTATCTTCAAGCTGTAATTATGGTTCATGTAAAGTTAATGTTAGATTTTCTACATGAGATCTACATCTCCACAAAGTCATATAGATACAAAATGAATAATTAACAGGATAGATAAATCCGCTCTTACCACAAATAGACTAAAGTAAGAATAAATGCCCCAATCAATCTGCACATGAATGCTTTTTATTACTTTTAGAAATGTAAATTAGAATTGCAAATATTTTCAAGCAGTCGTAGAATCAAACACCATATGTCTTTTTAGGAGCCCATGAGGAAAAAATCTCAGGCAGGTTGTTAACACCTGTGCTATTTGCATTTAGGGTAAGTGGGGTAGGTGAGCCCTTTTTGGAGGGAGGAATGTTTGGGGTTTTTTTTAATATTTTTGGGAAAATGGCAAAGGCTGCCGAGTTGGAAATGTCCTGTTCATGTAAGAAGCAGATAACCAGATCTCAAAAGAGACAGAAGAAAGTGTCTAAGAATGTGGATAGATTTTGCTGCTCACAAAGTTGATAAGTCAACTCAAATTAAGCCTGAAAGCAGGGGTGTATCTGCAAAGACCTAGTGGGAGGGAAAGCAATTGTTTGAGACTGCCTTTGTTTTGGTGTGGTTTCATGTAGTCACTTCAAGTTTGTACTTAAAGAATGAAATATCTTGATTTCAGTTTCAATAAAACCAAGCTGTATCTGATTTTAAAAGTCTGCTTTGGGGCACTGCCTGTAAATAAAAGATCTAACAAGGACAGTTCAAGGCTTTGCCTGACTAGGAATCATACCGTGTAGCATCCTATCATGAAGCAGCAGATTAAAAAATTATTAGACAACTGCACTAGTTAACAAAAGGTCTAAAACAACAGATTTTTTTTTAGCTTATAATATGCTACTTCTGGCATCTTTATTTCCTTTGTGATAATTGAGGAAGGTGAGTGTCTGAACCCTGGTAGGTCAGAATATTCCTAATTGTTCCCATTGCAGCGAACGATGAACTAAGAGTATCGGTGCAAGGATGATCTCTCTTTTCAGCAATCATTTTGATTATCACTCATTCTTAAGCCACAGCTCAGCTTACAGTCAAGCATGCAAAATAGTCATCTGTTGAGATTTTACATGGTAATTGGGAAAGGAATACATCAGCTCCTTGTGCCATCCAGAAAATGCTTTGGAGCAAGTGAAGGTTAGACTGAACACAGCTAGTCAGGAAGGTCTTGGCTTCATGTTCATGCAGAGCTGCTATTGGTCGAGTCACTTGACCTCCTTGTGCCTCAATTTAAACTAGCTGGCAAAACGGATTAAAAAGAATGTCGTGGAAAACC
Organism: Tetrax tetrax; assembly: GCA_009806455.1. Taxonomy (NCBI): domain Eukaryota; kingdom Metazoa; phylum Chordata; class Aves; order Otidiformes; family Otididae; genus Tetrax; species Tetrax tetrax. The sequence goes on from WHYT01017644.1 coordinate 621,079, forward strand.
AGGTGCTGTCATTGAGCTGAGCTTTTCTGGGCAGATGCCTTACAAAAATTAACTAAAATTAGCAACCCACCATTTATGGTAACATGCAGTTGATGAATGATGCAAGGATGATAGATGATTCCTTATTTCCATTCTAAATTCTGTTCTTTTAGTAAATTAATCATGTCATCTGTACCAGCTAGACCGCTGTGTTCACCTTTGCAGCTGCTGTGCTTTATCACAGCTTCCCTTTTTGCTTGGCTCTGTCCCTTCTCAATTTTCATTAACAGACCTGTAGAGGTGGCATTAAGAAATTAAGGAAAAAATGGAAACTAGTAATGGTAGAATGAATTCTCAGTGTATAATTTATTGGTATTTCTATGGTGTGGGCACAGTGACTCACATTTTCAGTAAATAAAGAAAAGAAAAAAAAAGAAGTAGGAGAATAGTGTTATTTCTGTTTTCTCATTAAGCAGTTTGCTGTAAGTTGAATGGAAAGTCCTTGGCAGATGATGGGGAAAAAGTGTTCTGGATTTCTCTTTTGTGCGTAAACCATGCTCGCATCTTTTCTGTGCATCTTCTGAATCCCAGATTGTGAAGGGTAGAAAAGGAAAAGTAAATATCTTCTTTTCATATCCACCTTGTATTTGTGGTTCACCGGAATTGCCAAATATTTCTATATAGAGTTCTGCTGCTCATATTTAACAACAGGCTTTGGAGTGGTCACACAGCTTGATAATCTATAAATGTGGAATTAACTGTCAAGAACTGTAAATATTTTTCTAAGATGGAAAATAAATATGGGTTTAGATGACGGATTTTAATAAGGACATGTTTTTGATTGTGAATAGCTCATTATAATTACATTTATTCAGTGATTTTTTTTAGGTTATTGTTCATCTTCACTAAATATGTTGACATAAATATGTGCAGTTAGTGTTCTGTGTCATCATTTATCATTTATATAGCACTATAACTGTTAATAGTCCTTTATAACGTACAGAAGTATACTAAACAAGGACCATAACTCTGCTGTCAGGAGCTTATGAACTCTGAACCAAATATTTAGACTGGTTGATGTGATGTTCAGATAAGTCATGTTTTGTATGTTGGTTGTACACTGAATTACCTCATAAAATGCTTGGTAATCTCACCTTGCTCTGTTGGAGCCATGCGACAAAATTATGTGAGTGAAGGATGAATCTCATGTTTACTGAATCTTTCTTCTTAATCCTGTCAAGAAGCTCTCTGTGGGACCTGACTCCTCTGTCTCCATGCTAAAATTTCAGAAGAAATAAACCTTTAAATCTGCATGCCCTATGTAGTTTCAGTGACTCCGGACGGCAGGGTGGGACCAGCATTACTGCACTGTTCTTCTCTTCTCTAGCTCTTTATTAAGAGATAGATAGTCCTGAGCCTTGAAGGGAACTTCTCCTTTTTCCTTCCCTTTCCACTACTGCTTTCTTGAAACATTTAGAATCATAGAATCATAGAATAATTTGTGTTGGAAGGGACTTTTGAAGGTCATCTAGTCCAACCCCCGCTGCAAGAAGCAGGGACATCTTCAACCAGATCAGGTTGCTCAGAGTCCTGTCCAACCTGGCCTTGAATGTTTCCAGGGATGGGGCATGTACTACTCTCTCTGGGCAACCTGTTCCAGTGTTTCACCATTCTCATTGTAAATTTTTTTCCTTATGCCCAGTCTGAATCTGCCTCCCTCTGTTTTAAAACCATTACCCGTTGTCCTGTCACAACAGGCCCTGATGAAGAGTTTCTCCCCATCTTTCCTGTAGCCCCCTTGAGGCACTGGAAGGCTGCTCTAAGGTCTCCCTGGAGCCTCCTCTTCTCCAGGCTGAACAGCCCCAACTCTCTCAGCCTGTTCTTGTAGGAAAGGTGCTCCAGCCCTCTCATCATCTTCGTGGCCCTCCTCTGGATTGCTCCAACAGATCCATGTCCTTCTTATGTTGGGGACGCCAGAGCTGGACCCAGTACTCCAGGTGGGGTCTCATGAGAGCAGAGTAGAGGGGCAGAATTGCCTCCTTCAACCTGCTGGCCACGCTTCTTTTGATGCAGCCCAGGATGCGGCTGGCTTTCTGGGTTGCAAGGGCACATTGCCGGCTCATGTTGAGCTTCTTGTCCACCAAGTCCTTCTCCATTTCCCAACAAAGATGTCATATGAATTAATTTTATGCGCCCTAACCCTACTTTATTGGTGGCAACATGGGAGAAGAAGGAAAGAAAAACATAAAAAAAATAAAGGAAAAAAGGCAGGCTACAAAACTTGCAAGCTGATGCTTAGGTAAGCATCCTAAATATTTTTGTGTCGCCCTCCTGCAACATGCTATTCTAGAAACCATCTGAATTCTTAGTATTTCCATCTTTAAATCTTTGTGGTAGTGTTACATCATGCAAAACACAAAATTACGTGGTTCTGGGATTGGACATCTACATTCTTAGTGCATTGAGGGCACCATCAATATTCAGTATTGTAAAAGACTGCTGCTCTTCATAGGCTTCTTAAGACTTGGCTAACCTAAATAAATGCTGTACCATATGCAAGGTTTGCAATATTGGATGTGCTGAACAGACCCATTAGGAAAGCACTGTTGGTAAAATCCTTCTATCATAGAAGCAATTCCTATGTTTTTTTCCTAGTCATGACCTTTTATGTTGTTGTTGTGACGTTACTTTATTTTGTTTGTTATTTTCCTGCATTACAATGTGATTTTTTTTTTTTTTTGTATCACTCAGCAGATCTTTTTACTTTGTTGAATCCAAATTATTTATTTGAGCTGTTCATCTGCAGTTCAGGGAAGGGCTAAATAATTGTGTAGGTGCATCACTTGAGTGCGTATAAGGAAGGAAAATCCTTGCTAAAGGAAAGTCTCTTTTTGCTAAACCAAATTTCAGTCTCTCAGTAACATAATAACAATATTATAGTTAATACCTTTCCTTCCCTTATCTGGCCTCAACCTTTCTTTTTCCTCTTCATTTGTGCCCCTCTGTTGGGGCATAAGGAATTCAAAAATTAAGAGCCAAATTGGATATTTTAATTGTTCTGCCTTAGCATTGCTTACTTTACTGAACTGACAATTTTACATTTTTTTCCCCTTAAAAGAAGTCCTTTTAATAAGCATTGCTTATTTACTGTAGCAATTAAAAAAAAATGAAGAAAATATCCAGCAATAAATTTACCTATCAATGTACAGGACACTCTAAGATGTGTTACTGGAAATCTGTCTAGCTGTGCTCTTCTATTTTGTAAAAGTAGTTCAACCCAAGTATCTTATTTCCTGCATAAATGTTAAGTCATCAACTAAAGAAGTTATTCTGGGTCTCTTTTTTTTTTTTCCTGTCAATAAATATTTGGCTTTTTAAAGTATATTTTATTCAATGATGGAAGTGCTGTAAAAAAAAAAAAAGATCAGTGCCCTCAAACTAGTTATTTGATAAAGTAATAATGGCAGTGAGCACTGTGACTCATCAGTAAGGCCAGAGGCCTAAGTTCATATTAATTTTCTACCTGCTAAAGAACATGGCACAACCCTGTACTCCCTCTGGAGAAGTTCTTAAACTCTGGAACTGGATCATACTCCCTGGGATATTTTCCTTTCCTAGTTTTGTCGCTCTACTGTTGGAAATTTAGAATTGTGCAAGAATGAAAATGTAACAGCTTTAGGAGGACAAAAAGCATTTAGTCTCTCTTCCCCGGCCCACCCCAGTGTTTTCGGGCCTGTTTTTATGCTGAGGGACTGTTAAGGAGCCTTCCTGTCCAGCCCTGCCGTGATCTTCCCTTTTGACTTCCTTGGCCTGCAAGTCAAACTGACTCAGTGTTAGGTAACCACAAGCCATTTGTATTGCCTCTGATTTAAACTTCTCTGCTTGACAAGCCCTATGGAACTGGGCTAACATAGGAACAGAGCACCAGGCAACCAGCTGCAGCAACAGCTAATGCTGGGCTGCAAACGTACTTTTAGCTTGTCTGAGGAAGCTGCTGTTTGTTGGCTGTCAAAGCAGGTAAATCCAAGAGTTTTGCAGTTAGAGCTTTCCAAGAAAAGCGTAAGGATTCACTAGGACAAAGTAAATAGTGATGTGTTAAAAAGAAAAAAAAAAAAAAAATATCTCTTGTTATATCTCTGGAACGTATTAGGAATCAGGATTAGGTTGAAAACCCAGAATGTCCAGAACTCTGAAACTATTAAAATGAATAACAGCTTTGAACATTGAGCTGTAGGATGATGCTATCAGCTGGATACTATTTTATTCAAGAAGAGCCAGCTGTCCAATTAGGCTACTTCCTCAGCTGGACAGAGCTTGACTACAGCACTGGCTTCACCTTACACAGGCTGGTGATGTACAGATCACTGAATTATAAGGGGGCAGGCTAAGTGTTTAAATAGTTATGAAAACTAAAACACTAAACTACTTCCACTGTTTGGAACAGTGCAAGGGGTTACTTTAAACAAAATATGAGCTGGCCTGAAAAAGAACAGCAGACCCAAAAATCCCAAAGACCCTGTCCACAGACTTGATCTAGAAGGAATTAGTAACTCAATCAAAATAAGAATAAATACCTGAGGATGGCAATTTAATTAGTTTGAAAAAAATTAGATTTAAGAATTAAAACAGATTAAACATCTGAAACCTGTCCAAAAACCTGTTACTAATTTTTCCCCCTGAAGTTTAGGGAAATCCTCTGAGAGTTGAGCTATATGCAACAAAGGCAAGAAAGTTTAGAAATAAATGGGAAAATAGTTGTTAAATAGTAGTCTCTCTACAGGTACTTATTTAAGAGGAAGCAGATTCCAACAGCATTTTTCTCACAGGAGAAAGGAACCAGGCTCAGATAAATTTATATCAGTAAGTATATGAAAATGTTCTTGGATAGCTTCTGGATCTGATGACTGACTATACCACTCTTTTGGTCTGACATCCGAGTATGTCTTCTCCTGGGAGGTACTGTAGAATGTGCATTTAGCTTGCTATTTCATCATAGGCCTTGAAGATAATAAAACAATAACAAAAGGATAAAAACAATTTTTAGAGTCTTCTGCTTAGTACTAACATGATTTTTAATATTGTACTTGACTTGGCTTTCAGTGACATTAAATTTTCCTAACATTATGTTCTACCAAACACAGTTGAGTTTATCCTGTGAAAGGCCTCAGAAAGCCTGTTTTCTTCCACCTGATAAGAGCTTGCACTGTTATTTCCCAAATGGACCTCAGTACTCAGCAAGAGTAAACTAGAGGGGTTGAGTATGTTACAGAAGTATGAAGACAGGCTGAGAGAGTTGGGGCTGTTCAGCCCAGAGAAGAGAAGGCTCCAGGGAGACCTTATAGCAGTCTTCCCATACCTAAAGGAGGCTTATAAGAAAGCTGGGGAGAAACTCCTTAGCAGGGCCTGTTGTGATAGAATGACGGTTAATGGTTTTAAAATAGAGGGAGGCATTTTCAGACTTGATATAAGGAAAAAAAATTTACAATGAGGGTGGTGAAACAATGGAACAGGTTGCCCAGAGAGGTGGTAGATGGCCCATCCCTGGAAACATTCAAGGCCAGGTTGGATGGAGCTCTGAGCAACCTGATCTAGCTGGAGATGTCCCTGATCCTTGCAGAGGGTTTGGACTAGATGACCTTCAAAGGTCTTGTCCAACCCTATTTTATGATTCTAAGTGCAAAATGCTACTGAAATTTGTTCTAATAATGCTTAATTTTTTACAGAAGAAGGATGGTCCTAAGTTTCTCATGATGAAAAATCCTTTGTTAATTTTTAAGCTCTTCAGATAAGATGGGCATGTTTCATGATTATCTTTGATTTGGCAGAAAGCATGGATTCTTTTACTGCTTCAGGATTCATATATCACATGAGCTTTTATCTAATTTTAGTACAATACTATATTTTTGTCTGAAATGCTGGCTATAGAAGAGTTCAGCAAGATGGAAAGTAAGCCTCAGATTGTTTTGGTGAACTCATTGTTATAAATCTACAAATATTTTACAGTGACCTTCAACTTGCAGAGCAAATATTTTTGTCTCCCTACATGATGGCACTCATACCTATTGTTCTGCTGCATAGCAGAAGGGGAGGCTCAAAGAATACATAGTGATCTGTCTCCACCACCTTTTTCTCTAAGAACAGATCTGCCCCGAAAGCTGAGGGTGTGGGATGAGCTAATGGCCATAGGCAGGCTATATCCAAGGAGAAAGACTGGTGTCTCATAGTGATTTCAAAACTGTTTACTTGCCATTTTCTCCTGCAATCCAGCATAGACTGCTGCACGATGGGACTACAGTAGCTGCTAGAGAGTAATTTTGGCATACTCTGCAACACCCTGAGCGGTCTTCTGTTCAGAAATTGGTGTGGAGTTCATTAGAGAGATTTTTAATGAGCTAGTTACTGGTCAGCAAGATTTGCTTGTGTAATCCACCAAGAAGGTATTAAGTTTTTATTAAACATGCTACAAGGTCTTTTCAAAATTAAGCCAAGCAAATTGCTAGTAAAACTTTGTTATCTGTGGATCTATGAAGGAATTCATTTGGTCCATAACATCTTATATTAATTTCCCTTCCTTTTAAAAGATATATTAAATAGTCAGATGTATTATGTAAATTAATAATTTATCCAACCTGTATGACTACAAAAGCTGTTCAAGTGGAGCCCTGAGAAAAATTAAAGCACATCAATACTGCCTGTTTTGGGCCTTCTATGTAGAAATAGCACGATAGTTATGTATCAATGGCCCTCCAATACTAGTTACCCAAAGTGATTTTCAGCAAGAGAGCTCTAATGGTTCAAGAGATGTAGTCATCTAAAAATAAATCAGCCTTTTCCAAAGTGCCCACAGCAGCACATCATAATCAAAGTTGATTACATTTGCACCCTGTATCAAATGGATGTATCAGAGTGCACCAAATCACAGAGACCTAATGGTTCACACCTGGCAAATAGCTATTTGACATTTCACACTATTAATGTAAGTGCTGCTGCGGCATGAGATTCATAATACCAGACTCTACTACAGTGTATTAAAGAGCTATCTCAGCTAAGGCACATCAGCCTGTCCATTGACTTCTTTTAATATAACAGGATCTTCTTCAGTCATAGATCATAATAAAGACTTTGTTCTGTCTGTAGAGTTTGCCTCCCTATCAAGACAGCAATGTAACTTTTCATCTTCCCTGTACCATCCTGACCAGAATGGCCTACTTTCCAGTTGCCCAAGTCTGTAGACTAAGTAGCACCTGAAACATCATTCCTTCTGTTTATGCCTATACTCAGAGCATGGTCAAAACTTTCTGGTTGAGTTTTTCTCCCTTTCTTTTTTTGAAAAAGGTGTGTATTTATGACTGTATCTTACTTCTTCTGCATGCAAATGGTGTGATCTGGTCTTTTAATTTTGTCTGTATCTGTATTTCCTCCATAGATCTGTCATCTTCTTTAATATGTTTCTTATGCACATTGAAAAAACAGGTGATAAACTGGCTTACCCCTCAACCTCAGTCTTATTTGAAATGACTTGTTGTGGTCAACTCCTGCTTTCCATTACACATTCTTTTCTTGTAATATTTTATGTTCTTCATGATTTCAAACTTCCTACTGATTTTTTCTGCTTAACCATCAGTAGTCAGGCCCCTCTATGTTCTGAAGGATGCTTCTCCCCTCTTCTGCTTAACTTTGCATAGCCAGGTGGTTAAGAGAAATATTAGAAATCATGTAATGCTTAGCAGTTACAGCTTTGAATAAGCTTTTGAAAATTATTTTAATTTAAAAAAAATGTTAATTAAAGCTCAATAAACACTCCTTCAGTTTCTAAAATTGAGCTATTTTTATTCTGAAGACATTTACAGTATTAGGGGCTTTAGTGGTACAGGTTCTCCCTCCCCTGCTCTGCCTCATGTACTCTGATCTGTACTATCTTGAGATTTTTTGCAGGATGCTTTGGAGGCCATATGCCAATACCTCCTGATTATTGCATAGTTTTGCAGCGTATGAGTCTTCATAATATCTGTTTCAGATTCATAGGACTACTTATTCATGGCAGGATTATTGCAAGGCTTTTGTGCTGCATATCTATGTTCAAATTTATCATGAGCGTAAACCAAACAGGTGTGAAAATCTTACGTTGCCTTTACTATTGGCTAGCAGATACTGCAACAAAAATAGTAGATATGGCTAATTATTACCTGAAGGTCTCATCTTGATCTTTCCACAGACAAACCTGCCATTGACATAAAAGAGGATTTTTTCCTGAGGAATGGAAGGGTTGGGCCCTGAATGACAGAGTTATGTCTGTAATTTAGGAGCTGAAGTTCAACTGACTCATAGGTAGTGGATACGTAATTGGGGGATGATGCACACATTCCTTGCAAAGGATTAGTCTTGTCATTAGTATTCAGAACAGTGATTTCCTTGCACATATTTGATTGACAAAGTGTATACAAAGGCCTTCTAAAGCTTTTGTAGGAAATAAACAATGTCCTGAGGCCAAATTCCTTGTCAGTAGTCTTGAGTTTTAGCAAGCAAGCAATTTATCATGTTCAGCCCACACAGGTGACAAATCAGTGCTACAGACACTACAAAATTCTTCCAAAGCACCAGGCACTTGCAGAACTGTGGGTTTAATTTTTTTAACTCCTTCAAGGAAAGGACTGATCAGCAGTTAGATTTCTGGTATGAGATGCTCTTTATTTTTTTGAAGTATTAGCATGCCCAGGAATTTTAGATATTCACATGTCTTCAGTATCACTGAGCTCCTGCTGCTTACCTCCAAAGTCTGGTCAGAACAACACGTGGGACTTCACTGCCATAATGTGAGTAGCTAACAAGACAACAACGGCTATGTGCGAAAATCAAAATTAAAGGTAACAAGAAACTTAAGGAGATAGAAGTCTGAATCTCCCATTTACTTTAGGCAGCACTGCTGAGCAGTTACTGTCTTTTTCCTTATTCCACTTTTACAATACTGATGGTGTGGGAGATAACACTTTTAAGGGACAACTTTGGTATTGTTTCCCCTTCCTTGTAAGTAGCAAAAGGCTATACTGCAGCTAGTAAGAGATAACTATGCACTTCTAATTTGAATTTGAGTTTTTGAAATTTACTTTATGCCTAATCTGTCAGGAAAAGAAAACCCTATTCCCTTGAAGAATTTCCATAAATGTAGAACTTCAGTTGTTTAACTTTTAGTATTCCACTAAGGCCTCCCTGGGAGTGCTTTCTTCAAAACAGAGTGGATTACTATTGTCTTCTGGACCTCATAGTTCAAAGGCTGGCATACTGAAAGTAAAAAAAAAGCAGGAATGTATTTTTTTTTTTTGTTTAATAATTACTGTTCAAATCTAGGAATATGGTGTAAATGAATTTGAATAAATATTCTGCATGAAGAGGGTAGGGTGCTTTAGAGACCTTGGATAGAGCCTGATGCACAGAGTAGTTTGCAGATTTAAGTCTCGAGGACAGCTGTTAGTCCAATTTATAAAAAAAAAAAAAACAGTGGTTGGTGTTTTAAAATTTTTTTTTTCCCAAAACCATTACTGAAATTAGCTGGTAACAGAAAATAGGTATACCTTTAACCAAGTATGTTATTTCTGCTTCAGACTTTATCCAAGTAATGACTAGGGAGTGATCCACTGTGAAAAGATTCATCCATATATTCTTCTCTTATATAAAACGTGTTGGATATAATCTAACATCATATAATATATGACAAAAGCTCTTTCGAACACCACTTGGGACACTAGTAAAAGTACTATGCATAGCAAGTAGGCTGGCTTTTAGAGTTATTTAAAATCTTAAACTCTAACTTATGATACACATAGATATAGATACATAATGTGTTTGCATTTTTATTTGTTACTATTTGAAGATAAAAGGAGGTTACACTTGAAATTAAACTATACCTACAAGCACAGAAAAGATTTGACAAAAACTGAATTGGTGTTGGATAGGATTTGTAGGATTCACAATTAACAAAAGAAAAATAAATAATTCTAAATTATAAAATGTTCTCTCTTTAAACAGTGAGATTTTCTTCAATAAAAAGATGGTTCTTAGTAGCTGCTATTGCAAGTGGAAGTAAAAGATAAAGTATTTATTTAGAATGCACAAATTCTGATGGAAAAATGGATCCTTCTATGAAATATGTACATGAAGAAAACTCAAAGATGATTAGGTGATTTAAGGGGATGTATGAATTAATTAAGATTTTGTTTGTTTTGCTTTCCTTGAGGAAAAAGCTTCTGCTATTGGTATTGATGGAAAGAATGATTACTTGGAAGGTAAACAACTTAGGGTTTGATTTTTTTTTCTTTAAAGAAAATGGTGTTAATCTCCTTAATCTACAAGGAATGAAGCAATAAACTCCTAAATAAGCAGCAGACTGCTGGAAATTCACTCTCTTCTCAAACAGTTTCTAATTCTCTGTATTCTTTGTAGCTTTGGAAGAATAATATGTCTTATTGTTTGTGCTTTACTTCAGGTATCCATAGTTCAGTCTCTGAAACTATAATGTTCCTGAATTCTTTAAGCAGTGCTTGATTACAATAATTCTTAGTAGTCTTTTAATTCTCAATGTATAGGTAGTTGAGATGACAGAAATCTGATTTTAAATAAATTTTAGTTGATTTGTATGGTTTTGAAAAGGCAGATGGGATCTATAGTAATTTTAGTTTAGCCTAATTGAGATGTTAAAGCTGTGGCATTTTATCTGTAACATATGCAGAGCTTTCTGTAACCAACTTTTTTTTTTTTTTTTTTTTTTTTTTTTTTTTTGAGCAATTATGTTTTCGAGCATCCAGGGTCTCTTGTTTTTTTTTCCCTTTTTGCTAGACATTGATGAACTTGGAACATATTGCTCATTTTAAGATGTCTTTAACGAACGATAGTAACATGTTGGAGTTACAACCTGTAAACATCGTAAATGTGTGTTTGGTAAAGTGTTTAGTCCAGATATATTACAAAACCTTAGTAAGTTGAATTCAAATGGAAATTCCTGATCTCAAGAGTCCTTTCATGGTATATGACAGGATCACAGAGGGACTGTATTGATGAGGGCACCCTTGGCCACAAGGAAAAGTATGTTTAAAAATTATTTAATTCAGCTGCTTTTTGTTGTGATAATTTGTTTTAATATTTGGAGATGTTCCATAAGAAAAGTTCACAAAACCACTGACTTTTGACAAAAGGAACCTTTTTTAAGGAACACATAGTGCATGTATGGTATGTAACTAAGAGCAGGATGAATTCTTCTGAAATAGTTGCATAGCTTCAAAGGAGATGTAAGCTTGAGCAAAGGGCTTCACTTAGCTGATGATACACTTGTGATGAATCTATTCTTTCAGAAACCTTCCCTCTGAAAGGAAGCTTCTATATACAGCACAATGGCAAAGTTTATTAATTTTTCTGTTTGATGCTAAAACTACTCTGATAAAAAAATACGTTAAATTATTTTACCTCTCCATTGTGTTTTTGACATGATACATTCATTTTCCTCTTCTGGTTAGTTATATGCTTGCTAGTTAAGGTATCACTAAATGATTGAAAAACTTTTGCAGAGGGCGTTGTGCACTTGTAATTCAAAGACAGGCACTTTCTTAAAAAGAAAACAATTTAAGTAATATCAGTGAATACTGGATCATTTGCCTGGATAAGGCAACTATGGGAAGATCCAAAGGAACTGTTAGTGTTAAGTCTTAAGGGTTTTATCCAAACAAGCTCAAATATGTCTTCTGTTCTAATAGTTGAACTTGGATCTTAAGAAATAAAGTATGCTACTGTTCATTTAAAAACAAGTGAACTTTTGATACAATATAAGTGATAACTGTTACAACCTGTTAGATTTATGATCTCATAAGAGGAGAGTAACTTAAAATTTTCAGCTAGCTTCCCTTTAAGTATGAGCTCAAGTTAGGACTTGGCGACTTTATATAGTTTACCTGATGCATCCAGTTTTGGTGTAAACTGAAGCAAAGACTGTTTAGGTCTGTTCATGGTATTAAAGTAATATAAGCAATCTAGGAATCTTACTGTACTTCAGTTGTTGTTCGGAGTAGCAGTATCCATAACTTGAGGACTACTAGGGAAAGCATCACAGTTATGGACATGCCGCCTCCATTAGAGGTGAGGCAAAGGGGGATGCCAGTTTCCTTTACTCAATCTTTCTTGCCTGTACAAGTGATGGAGCCCTTTACATTTTGAAAATTAAATGTATATTTGTGCATTTGGTAACTTCTACTTTGTTTTTTCTCTTATTCTCTTCTCTTTTCACTTCCCGCCCCATTCCATCACTGAAAACAAGAGTTTGATCTTTGAATTAACAGTGATTTTTAATTTTTTTTTTTAGTGAAACTCATTATCCTGTCATTTTTTGTGTTGTTTCAGACTGTATGCAGACTCAGGTTCATGCTTTGTGTTGCCTGTAGTTACAGTGTGGTTTTGAAGATTTTTGTTTCTCTAAAAATAAAAATATATGTAAAAAACTGAGAAACACACAGTTTCAGGATCTAGAATCTAGGTCTACTGGGCCCATGCCTCAACACAGCTGGTTGGTTTTTTTCCTGAGCTACACTACTGGATCTTCAAATGAGCTTTTATGCTCCCACTGCATATATGTAAATAATTTGAATGGAGAGCAGCTAACCAACATCAGAATTTGATCATGCCTGTATCATCCAATCCATACAATAAAAGACAATCTTTCAAGTCTAAATGACTTTCCTTATTAGCTAATTTGGCTGTGGCAGTGTAGACATGTTGTTAAGATGCTATAACTAGCATCAGTCTTCATTTCTGATCACATTATGGCTAACAGCAATAATAGTGAGTTGTGCATGTTTCTTAATGAAAATGCAATTAACAGTCAAGGGTAACTTTTCTTCAAAAAGTTAAAGAAAATAGTAAGAGGCTGCAGTGTAGCATGCATTTCATGTTTTCTCTTTCTAGAGGAAGACAAAATTTCATTTTCAGGCAACTATTTGCAACAGAGGAGCTCTTCAATGAGTCTTGAAGCAGAATTACAAAAGATTGTTACATTCAAGAAGTATCTGTCTGGACATGGAAATGTAACTCAATATATGTAATAAGTGGTGGAAGGCTTGCTGATTACAGCTTGCCTCAACTTAATATAATTAAGATAGTCTTACAGATTTGACTGTTGCAGTTAAGATTGGACACAGAAAGGCTTGGTTCTGAGAACTGCTCCTTCAGTCAACAGCCCACAAATATACCCATTGCTGAGATCTCAGCCAGTATATGGAATAAATATTAGTGTATGAAGGACTGCAGGACAGCCAAGAAATTAGAATTACATAGTCATGTACTTAACTATGGGTTTATATTCAAGTGGCAATGGTAAAATTGTTTTAACCAAAAGGATTTTTACAAGCTGTATTACAAAATATTTTTCCTTCTTTTAAAAAGAATACAAATATTTGAAGAATACAATGACAGTTTCATATATTGAGGAAGAGATTTTTTTTTTTGTGTAGATAAAAGGAAAAGAAAAATCTAATGCAGTGCTGAAGGTAGATAAAAATAAAATAAAAGGCTCTGTGATCAGAGACACATTGTGGTATAGTTTTGATTTTGTTCTTCTCTTTAACTACTTTAACTACTAAACTGCAGTAGGTGTTCATATTCATACAGTGATTTCCCTAATCACTGGCCTATATTAAATATTTTCTCCCTGGCCATGTTGCTTGGGGAGGTTTCTTTGTGTTTATCTTCTGGGGTTTTTTTTTGAGGAGGGGGGTACTGCCCCCCTCAAGAACCAGCACTTGCTCTTGTCTGCTAGGCATGTTTTGCCATCTTGTCACACTAGAGCTGTTTCAAGTCACTTTACACATAAAGATGAACAAAAGCATTCCCAATACTGAGCCTTGTGTTACTCTACCATCTGCTTTCGTCCATCTGCTTTCCTCCTTTGTAGTAAGTTGCTCAACTGTTCACATGCTTCACTCTTTCTACTGTTTGCCTTATACATGCTTCTTGTTTGATCATTGTCTCTATAGCTTATGCATTAGCATGGCTATTTTAAAGATAAATGGGGATCAAATGAGTACAAAGTTTTTTCAATATGTGTTTTGGAGGCAACTAATGTTATGTGACTTATTTCCCCCGGCTGAAAATGAGGCTCATATGGAGAACGAGAAGGGTTTGTCCCATCCTTTGCTTTATCTTTATATATTTCAAAGCCATGAGGTCAAAGGAAATACTTGATCATATTTTCAGATTACTTGGAACAGTAAGAACATCCGAACAGTTGTGACCTTTTAGAGTTACTACCATAGCACTAATAATTGACAACTAGTGCTATGCATGAGTAATATACAACTAAGCATAGCAACGGATGTTTAGTGCCAATCACTTCTAAGGGTAATTATTTTTATTATAATTGTTTGAAGTAAGAATTATAATTGCAATTATTCCAGGTAAACTAGGTTGGTTTTTTTTTTAGAATCCATACTAGAGGTTAGATATTTATCCAGCTTGGCACTGTACTCTCTGTTAGTGAGGAAATACTCCCCCTCCTGAAAAATTTATCATCTAGAGTAATATTGCTTCCCTCTCTTTTGATATAAATAAACACATGTGCATGCAAATAAATGTGGAAGAAAATAACCAGTGTCTCTCACCATATCATTTTTTTTTTCAAAACAGTATATTTTGCTCACACTTCCACTCATTCCCTGCTGAAGCCCTGCAGCTGCAAGGTCTTGGTCTTAAAGCATTTCACAGACATTCCACATACATAGGGACCGTAGATACCACTTGCCCAGTGGAACAGATTCACACTGACAAATACATAAGATGATTCTTCTGCCTCAGGTTGCCTAGTCTTTGCTGACAACATGAGCAACTCATATGCTCCTGGGTGCAGTGCAGTGCCCCCAGGTCCTCTGCCATCTGTGAGTTTTTTTTATGGGAAGAGGAGGGTCTCACTCTTCTCACTGTCCTCCCAGCTACATAAAGGCAGGCAGCCCTGTTGTTGTAGTTCAGCCCCGACTGGGACCAGACAATGCAGTCACTCTCTGACTCCCCCCACCCTCCGAGAGAATAGGGAGAGATAATAGAAGAAAAAACGGCTCGAGGTTTGAGATAAGGACAGGGAGAAATCCTTAAAGTTACCATCACGGGCAAAAACAGACTCGACTTGGGGAAAACTATTCATTTATTACTAATACTAGCAGGATAATGAGACAGAGAACAAGATAAACCTCCTCCACCCCTCCCTCTTCCCAAACTTAACATTCTCTTTACCACCTTCCTCCCCACAAGCGGCACAGGAGGGAAGAGGGAATGGGGGTTGTGGTCCGTTCATCATGTGTTGTTGTACGCCGTTGCTTCAGGGTTGGGGGAAGAACTCTTCACATTCCTCCCCTGCTCCAGTGTGGGGTCCCACTCATACGCCACAGTCCTTTGTGAAACTGCTCCGGCGTGGGTCATTTCTTCCACGGAGTGCAGGCTCTCCAGAATGGCTGTCCCAGCGGGCCCTCCACAGGCCACAGCCGCATTCAGGCATCCACCTCCCCTGGCACAGGGTCCTTCACGGGCTCCAAGTGGATCTCTGCTCCTCTGTGGACTTCCATGGGCTGCAGGGGGACAACCTGCTCCACCATGGTCGCCACCACAGGCTGCAGGGGAATCTTGGCCAGGAGCCACATTACTCCTCCCCCTCCTTCTTCACTGACCTTGGCGTTTGCCGCTGTTTCTCTCACAAGAAAAATTCTTCACAACGGCCTGGCAGACGCCTCTCAGAATCTCTTCATATCATCCATCTCATCTCCTCTCCACCTCTTGCAGCCGGGCCGGGCTGAGTTGGTCCCAGTCGGCAGCCTGGCGAGAGGCCAGAGGGCGAGGCCTGCAAGGCCCTGGAGGCCTGCGCCTCCCCCTCTGCACCTCTGCCCCCACTCAGCTTCTTCACATCTTCTCTTTTTTTTTTTTTTTCTGTTTTCCCCTTCTTAAATACATTATTGCAGAGGCGTTATCACGGAACATTCTGCTACCAATTGGCTCAGCCTTGGCCAGCAGCGGGTCTGCCCTAGGCCCAGCCGAGTCCACTGAACAAAGGGGAGCAACTTCTAGCAGTTTCCTACAGAAGCTACCGCCTTAGGCCCCCTTCACTAAACAAAACCACAACACCTGTGTAATGGGTAATGCAGAAATTCCTCTCACAGGACTTGAAGAGGGAGTGGTCTGGCTGGGCAAGGACCTAAGTCCTCTCCCATCTGCTCTGTAATGAAAGGTTTTGAAATAGATAGTTTATGTAATTATTTTAGAACATAGAAAGGGTCCTCAAAACTTCTCCAGAAAAAGTGAAAGCTCTCACCACCACAGTTTTCACCCTAAATGACTTGGTGATGAGTTTGATCCAAATGTCAAATAATCTTTTGGTGCCACATTTTTTATTTTGAGTAAAACAAATAAGTTTTAGACTTTAGGTTCTTGTTGAGAAAGAAGTACTTAACTAAGTAGGCTACCTAATAGAGTTACTGCTCAGATGTTTGTGCTCTAGGAAGTTGAATATTTTCCTCCTGGATTCCTTTTTGTGTTGCAGAAGTAACATCACTTAAATGGAGGGAAGCCAACCCCAAGCGAAACAGAACAAAGCAAACCTAGCCACAGAATCGGCAGGTTTGAGATTTGTCTAATCTATGGCTATTCACTCTGTGAATACACATGTTCATTCAAATGAACATGGCACTAGGGAAAAATGTTTCATGTTCCCTAATTTGTTTACGTAATGTTTTGTTTGCTTACATATAGGTGGAACAAGAGTTAGAGCTCAATCAGATCTTCAGACAATTATGTTCATGGAATTGCAGTGATTTAACTTAAGCATTCCTTAATTATACATACACTATTGTGAACAGACTAGCATCCCCTTCTGAGAAGCTCACCGAGTGGTTTAGTATTCTGTATAAGAGTTTCTGCAGTAAAGCCAAACAGAACTGCAGGGATCTGGCAGAGCCGATTCTTATCGGTGGCGTTGGCGACTATGAGCACAGATGTGGCACTGCTTTTCAGAGGATGCCTGAGAAATGCCTGCTCCACATCACCTGCCAGTGTCCAAAGCACACTCAGAGCTATTCCTTACTGATACAGCATGTGCTTCCTTCCTATATGTGAACTGCTGATGCAGAAAGCAAGTAATCTCTGCCAGCTTTTGTCATAACTAAGCACTTATTTTTTGATCCTATTTGGATCAATAGTGATATGTGCATAAATTGAAAGTGAAAGCAGATTTGTATAACATACCTGTGCTTATTCCCAGCTCTCGTAAATATCAGTCTCCATTGCGAAAGCAGCTTTGGTGTTGCACACTGGCAGTGCCAGTGCCTTCTTCCCACTGTATTTATTATTGTTTAATTAAGTAGAGTGGAGTCAAGTAGTTCAGGCACAAGTGAACACCAAGCCCCATCATTATTTACATAAATAATGGCTTTACCTGTGAGTGACAGAATCTAGTCAATTGTATCACTTCGTGCATTATATTCATGCATAATTTGTTTCTGAAACAATTTTAGAAGCTCAGCCCCCAAATGTTTCATCATGTTCCTGTCATCAGGATTTAAAGTCCATATTAAAAAAAAATATTATGTATTTTATGGAATAATGCTAAAGCCTCTCCAATGAACTTCATGCTGTGAAATATGACCACTTGTGTTCCTCAAACTGGCATAACTGTGCCTCCTCGAAGGCTATAGAGTAGTAAAGTGGCACTTTGAAATACACAAATAGCAAATATCTACTTACACTTGGTATTTTTTTTTATCTAGAAAAAAGAGTTATAACAAAAATAAAATCTGGGGAATACATGTTTGGTAAGAAAGGGTACTCTTATCTTGACCAGTGTGCAATGAATATAGTCGTGTATAGGAAGGTGATGTTCATGAATTCTTTGCACAGAGGTCATCAAAACATCTTTTCTCATTCTCGTTATCTGGATGACCTTTGAGATTTCCTTTAGCTTGACACAAACAGCTGAAATCTCAAAATTAAGAAATGGCCCCAAATTTCTTGGTTTTGCTTTTGTGACAGTTAGAGAGGGGAAAACCAAACAAATTCCATTGCCACAACTGGCCTCCGTCTCTTGGGACCCTGTAAATCTAGATGCTAGAGCTGTTCATAATTATTGGAGGGAGGAAAACACAACACTGGGCCTTAAGATTGTGTCCCGTTTCTGGCTGGTGAAGCAAATATGGAGAAAGAAAATTCACTTTTTTGGAAGCTTCTGGGCAACTTCTGCGTCCTGTTTCTTTAGCTTCTTTGCACTACTATGTAGATTTTAAAATTATTATTATTTCTAATATTAAAAAAATCAGATTCTCGGCTACCTAGAGCAAAAATAAATCACCTTGACCCAATCCTACTATGACATGGTGCAAATCATAGGCAATGTCTTAGTTTTGAACACATCCGATCCAGCTAGTTACACGATTCGGCTTTTTATTATTTTCAGAGCAACATGCACAAAGCTGAGGTGTGTTAATGAGCAAGGCTCTCTGTTCTGTTAAGAAAGATATTCCACAGAGTAAATCAGTAATAAACAACAATAATTTATTAGTAGTTTTGGATAAATAATTTGTAATACAAACACATTCCTTGAGGAAAACAAATATAGCATCTTTTTAAATGCAGTTTAAATAATAATAATTTAATATAGCTTAAGAATGGTACTGCAGTCACGAGTTATATTTTTTAAATAAAGAAGTAATCAATTTTTTTCATAATTCCCAGAAAATAAGATATATCTTTACATGTTGTCAGAATTCTTTTAGGACATGTGATTCATCGTGAGCATGAAAATGAAAATTGGTTTTATGAAACAGTAGACCAAAATAAAGGGCATACATTAACTTGTCTTCTGAAATATTGGCTCTATTATTATACTATGCATCTCTAGTACTTGACCTTACATGTCACTAATATAATACTCATTTTATGATACAGTTACACTGAATGCTCCTTGTGACTACTGCACTACATCCCAAGGTTAGGATAAAGATAAGATGCATTAAAACAGTATCTCTGTCACTATTAATAAAGAAAATCAATCATTCTGCTTCTTCCTGTTCTCTGGTTTGCAATTTCAAGATCAGCAGCTTCCAATAATTATTTTGCCGACTGTATTGATATGATTGGTGCACAGAAACTCTTCTAGGCTGTTTCCCATGAAAGGCTCTGACAATATTAGTGATGAAATGCTAATACTATTATGCATTTAATCAAACATATTGCTGTACTGAATGCATGAAAGGGTTGCGATTTTGCATTTGTTTTTGTTTTGTGGAGTATGTACATATGCCTTAGTTCTATTTATGTTGCTGGACTTAGCTGCTCTAAATTCCATTTATGATACAGTTCCTTTGAAGTGACTACTCCCAGGTATATGTCATCTGAGATGTACAGTAAATGTTGGGAATTTTTAAATTGCAGCAGTGACGGGCAAGGCAATAATCATCCAAAATACGAAAAATTAACTTAATTGGGGAAAAAAAAGGGAAAATACTATAAAATTCAGAGTAGATACTATGAACTAAAGCTAACTGCTACTCAAACAGCAGACCAGTAGCTGTTGATGAAGAAACATAGTATTTCAAAGGAGGAAAAATTTTCTGTTGTTCAGTTGAAACAGGCAAAAAAAAATGCAGGAAGGCATATTTTGTTCATTTTGCTGAAGTTAGACCCAGTATGGTACTTGAAAAATAAAATTCAAAAGTATATTCTTTACTCTTTTCCCATGTGTAGGAGAATGGTGTCATGCAATGGTAGGTTGTCTTACACTGCTGTTCTCTCAGATAGAATTAGAAAGGCATCAAATGTGGCAAAGGCATTCTTACCAAACAGGATAAATCTACCTATAATATATGGGCCTTGGGCATGCTGGAGTTTCTGGGCACTACAATTTAAATAATGTATTAGAAAAATCATATAGGTTCATAGCACAAAGTCCAATGGGAATGAATGACCTCAAGCTAGTTTGATGTATCAATGTAATTTGGGAATATCTTCAGTAACCTTTAGATATGACAGTGCAAAATCAAAGTTACTAGCAAAACTACCATTTGCAACTGGCTTCCCTGAGAAATCTATTGTGCTGCAAGGACAAAATGTCATTACAAATCTACTTCTAGAGGTATCACTGTAATGAATAAACTGGAATTTCAGCTGTTCACTATAATAGCACAAAAGGATCTGCCAGAAAAATATAGTCTGAGCAAAACAGGCAAGCATTTTCCCTGGAAACATCTCAAAATTCTTCAGCAGTAATAGAAGCATCTTCAGAAAAGTATAGGTTGAGTTTTGAGTTGTCTATGTGTTGAGCTTTACCATGTCTGTACAACATATATGTATTAACAAGTATGCTTGCACATACATTGCACACATTTCTTAATTTAAAAATAATGGAGTTCTGTATACTTTTTGATTAATCCACGCCACTTCTTACATCACGCCTCACTTTTGTGTGAGGCGGAGACCAGCCATCAGCAACCAATCTCGTTTTCGAATAGTTACCTCTCTGTGTCGTTGTTGTCCTCCGTGCTGATTTGTGACATCACTACTTTGGTCACGCTACTGCTGCAGGAGTTCTTTTGGAGTGAATCTTTTTCTTGCTTTATAGCTGTTAAAACATAGTTTCTTTAGTGAGCTTGCTAGCAAACACTTTCAAAACAGAGACAAAGGAAAGTCATCTCTTCATTCAGGTTTTTTGTACCTTCCAGCCCGGTCTAAAATCTCCATGTGCCTTTTTTCTGTCTAACAGTTTGACTCTGAACTCCAGCTTCAGGCACCTGCACTGGATGCTGATAATAGCAGAGATTTGGTGGGTTTTTTTTAATTAGTGAGATTAATGCCACAGCCATAGCTGTGTTAGTGCTAATTGGTTGTTTGTCCTCTAATAGCATTGTACAATAAACTTTAAGCAAACTGTAAGCTCACAGAAAATGTATAGTCTGAACCTGAAGTTATCAAAATGCACCAAGATACCTAAACTCCAAAGGAAGCTTGAAATCCTTTTTTTTCCAATATTTTTACTGAAATGCTCTAAAGAGGCTGAAATGTTGTCACAAATATCTGTTTTACAACTATTACTCTTAAATAGCAACTGCAATGCAACTCTTTATTACTTTGAAAATTATTAAAAAACTCAATTTCTTTCCATATTATAAAATGATAATCTGTATTTCTGTATTGTGCCAAGTTTTTCACTTTGTGCCATACACAAAAAGTCAAATTGAAGAGAAAGATTGACGCTTCTTTTTTTAAACATTAATCAGAAAGGAGAAATTTATTAGTTTCAGATTTTGCATGCAATTAACAAAGTAATAAGTTATAGAAAGGTGAAAATGAAAGTAAAGCCCTAGTGCTGTAGCTATTGAATTCTTTGGTCTCAGGTGCTCTTACAAGATCAGGGTCACCTAGAAACATCCATATATTGCTAATACAGAATTTCCATTAAACATCTTGTCACTTTCAAAAAAGAATTCATACACTGAATATGTTGTACATGAAAAAAAAATGAATCATCATCTTAGTTTTTTCAATATAGTAAAGTGGAAGCCTATTAAGGGGACATTGTTATTCTGGCCTATTTTGTGGATAAACAAAGTACATCAGTCCTTAGTGTAGACAGCAAATCAATTTTTTACAAGTGCTAAATACATTTAGTGAGGAGAAATAAGTGTGCCACTAGAAATATTTTGGAGTAAGCACATTTGCTTATTAGAATGACATTGTACTCAATGTAAAAATTAATAAGCAAAACCTACCCAAAATTGCCAGAAATAAGTTAAACTGCTGGAGTTGTAATTATACAGGTAAGTTCATGTTTCTTCACTCATGGAGCTCTAAATAAAACATACCTTCATAGAACTAATAGCTTTCCCCTTTTTGGTATTTCAGCACATTTTATACTTGTGAGTGCAGAGGTGATGTTACACAGTTTCTTCAAGCTGATGACAGTAAATACACTATTTTTCTGCATGGTTTACGTTTATAATCCTGTAAAAGATTTACCTGGATACCGACTCTTGCCAGCTTTAGTTGAACTACTCTCTTAGCACTAAGTAGTTATGAAAATGTTTTTGTGTGTTGTAGTGGATCAAACCTTTGTGCCAAAAAAGTTTCCACTGAATAGAGTGAAGGTTTTTCATAAAGTAACTTCGCTTAGCCTGAAAGCAAGAGAGGGAGAAACAGTTCTTTGGTTGGTTGGTTTGTTTTGTTTTACTTACCAATGTTAGTGCAAGCCTATGCTGACATACAGTTTTTCATTTCAGAAGAGTTGCTTATGTGCACATAAAAGTATCTTTCTTTAAAATATTGCCTTTGAAAATTTTATGTTTCCCCACTCTCCCATGAACTCTTAAAACTGTAGAGAAACTTTCTTTAAAAGCATTTAAAATTACTCCTTACAGCACTGATAAATCCCTGTGTTTCTGGTCTTACACCTTTGGCATTGATTCGACTGCTTTGCTCTCTGTAACTGAATTAAACAAGATAGGAACAATCCTCTTTAAAAATAACAAGAGATAAATACAAATGTCTTTTAAGGGAAGATATGTCAAATAAACAGGTTTATGTAACTCACACTACAACTTTTCTTTTACCTGCATTGTGACACTAGACATCTATTGACTGTCAGATTAACTTGAATAAGTTTATTAAGCTTTGTGACACTGGCACACAGCGACCTTCATGAAAGCTTGATCTTGCTTGCTGCCAGTGAAGTCAAGGGGGGAAATATCATTGCCTTCAATGTCAGGCTTTTGAAGCAGAAGTGAAGCTGGCAGAGGTACAGAACAGGAAGTTCTCAAATGTAATAACATCTTTGTTTTATAGCATTTTTACCTTTTGACTTGTAGACTGCATTGAAACATGCTGTGCCAGAGTCTGCTGAGTCAGGGCAAGAAGACAATAGGTAACCTCTTTGGATCTATAAAAATCATGCTGATTAAGAAGATTTTTCTACTAAAACAATTTATGCCAAGATGGACCTGGTTAGGGCATAATGGAATGTGTGGTTACACCGATATATCTGGGGAACAGTGGCACGGTTATGCTGGCATGTCTCAAGTATGGTGGCAGGGCAGGGAGCAGAGGAGATGAAGCACTTGGAAGTAGGTGGGCCCCTAGCATTGTAACCTTCCTCCACACCAGCATGAGCAAAGTGTCCTTCCTGCCACTCCAGGATGCACCCAGATGCTCCAGGCTTCTTGGTGTCCTATGGACATAAATGCTCACCACATAAATGCTAGGCTAAGTGCAGACTTCCAGGTCCCATAGTTTTTTCTGCAAAATACTATACAAGAAAAAGGAGTAAAGGCAGAGGGGGTGGGTGAATTAGTGGGATGCTAGAAACAATAAAGACTATGAAAAATGAAGAGTTAAACAGTCTTTTGGAGTTTTTAGGGTTTTTTTTCCCAAATTCTAGATTTACCGACATGAATCACTAATTGAGAAGATGAATGATTTTTTTCTTGCTTGTTGGTATTTAGTACTTGAACAGGGTGTGACATGTTTTTGACGGAAGACGTTAAGACACACAATTTAACAGTGACCTGTTTCCGATAACTTTCTGTTATCGATCTTGAACTGTGTAACCTAAGTTTCAGTGGAGCTTTCATTTCTGTTACTACCCCTATGGCTGCTGTCAACATTGAAAATGCATCGCTACCGTTAGGCTAAAATCAGATACTTGTCAATTCCAATGGGAGCTGCATGCCTGTATCTGATTGTGGAATTACATTATGTTTTGAGAAAAGAATAAGACAATTCATATTCTTAA
Organism: Tetrax tetrax; assembly: GCA_009806455.1. NCBI lineage: Eukaryota > Metazoa > Chordata > Aves > Otidiformes > Otididae > Tetrax > Tetrax tetrax. The sequence continues at coordinate 644,843 of WHYT01017644.1, forward strand.
TTGACGTTTGCTATTTTCTGTACAAAACAAACTCTATGTTCCACTAATAACATGTGTTTTCAAAGGATCTTCTCTAGTTTAACAGTTACTACTTTAAAGGGATTCTCTTTGATTACATATTAAAAAATACTAAATCAACAACATGTTATGGCTGAGAATTTTTAAAGTAGTAGATGATTTGAGATGCTTCTTTTTTTTGCTGTTGTTTCTTGACACACCCCAAGGAAGCAAATGTTCAGAAACGTCTTAATATGCCATGAAAGAGAAATCATGTTACGTCAGTAACTGGAACAGGAGAGGCAAAACCATCAGGCACCATTGAAAATCTTGTAAACTACCAGAACCATTAATATAGATCCCAGCACCAAGATTTTGTAACAACTCGGTCATATTACAGTGGAACAATGTTAGAAATCAGTTTACTAAGCAAATTGTTTCTCAACCAAATATATATATAATGTTCTCATAGAAATAATTTTTGCTCTGCATGACTTATTCTTTTTAAAAAATTCAACTATATATATACTAAAGTTGACTACAATTACCAATTTTTCTAAGGAAAAATTAATACAGTAATGCAGTTAACATTCAGGCTGATAAAATATATTTTTCCTTCAGTATCTTTTTATTGTCCAATAAAACATTTTGAAATAATCCTTTTAAAATAATTTTATTTTACGGTGTCTGTGAATGTCTTGTTGCCCTCACATGATTCCTACAGCCAGATTTGGCACTTACAAACACACATTGCGTCTCTTGTGTCTGTATGTTTTAGGATAACAGAAAATCTGTTCAGTTAGATAATGTCAATGAGCCATATAAAACAGTTCAGCAGACACTGACTCAAATCATGCATGACTTACCTACATAAATATTAAATATACACCAAATGGAAGTATGGAGAGTTTGTAGGGAAAAATAAGACAGATTGCCTTTCTCTGCAATTTAAACAGAGAGGAAAAAAACCCCAAAATTCATAAGGAGCATTTAAAAGTGACAGATTAAAACTTGTATTGTGAATGAAGTATGTTCTATTCATCTTTCACAGCAGGCTGCAGCTTTTTGAGCTGCACAAAGTTCACAAGCGGCTTCAGCAGACTCGGAGAAGAGTGACCATATTATCACAGGGAACTTCATAAATAATGAGATAGTGATCTAGTGCTAGAGCCTCTTGCATCTTGCATTTGGGTGTTTTAATATACAGTAGAGTTGTCTTCTGCAAAGCATTGCTCGATATTTTTGCAGAACACATTTTCAATAGAAAGTGTGGTACTATTACAAATAATATTCCAAATACTTTGTGTAAATTGTTGATATAAAAGTTCACAGAAATGGATTCAAGATCAGGTATTTTTAAAATCCAGTTCTTTGACCCTTCTTCTAGTGATCTGCAATATTTACAGCTAAGCCTAGAAATGTGGGATAGGAAAAGGTCTGAGTTGTAGCCACTTTTAAAATTTATTTTGGAAATAATAAAAAGAAAAAGTGATAAAGACACAGCCAAAGGAGGGGGTTGGGAAGCAAAAAGAAAAAAGTGTAATTCAAATACGTCCATTCAAGTTTAGGCATACATTAAAATTATAAATAAATTACTTTTTTTTTTATTGCCTGATTATGCAGAATACTTTAACAATGTGAAACAAGTATAAAGCAGTAAAAATATATGAGAAAATGGTGAGATCCTCAAGAGACTGCACACACCTGAAAACACTAGCTATGAAGAGGTTGAGCTTCCCCCTCTCCTTTTTAGTTTAATGCTACTTCTGGGACTAGCGTTCTCTCTGAAGTAAATACTATGGAAATTCTACTGTTACTATAGTATTTTTAAGGGCAGCTGGCAGAAAATAATTGGGTATCCTGCTGCAGCTCCTAGAGCAACCAGGGATCCCATGCTGCCGTCTCTGTCACCTGAGAGGCTATTCAGTGAGAAGAACACATGGATCCTGTTGTTGTGGTGTTTGTCAGATCACACTCACAAAGAGTTCGAATTTCTCACTGCTGTAAAAAATTTTGCAAAGACATGTTCCTAAGAGAAGTTCTTCTGAAGTCAATACAGCTATGCATGCAGCTGCAGCACAACTGTTTGCATGATCAGAGCCCATCTGTATTGAAAATCTGATCCTCTAATGGTATTAACAAGTAACAATATAGTATTTATGTCAGAAGAGCTAATCTTTGCCTAGAACTTCAGAAATGAAATGAAAACTGATTATGATATTGATTTCTGGAGTTAGAGTTCAATTGGTTTAAAAAAGAAATTAACCTAATTACTACAGTTGTAACATGATAGTGTCATAGATTTACTGTCTGCCCCTGTTAAACTAGGCTCTGTTTAGAATTAATTTTGTAAGTCAAGTGTTTTTGTTTGCTTTTGGGGGGATAGCTTAAGAGTTAACCCTTTTTTTTCCTACCAATGTGAACTACTGAAATAGAGAAAAAAGAAAAATCAAGCCTCCTATTAATTCCAAATATTGGAATTTCACTGAAGATACCTTATTTACTTCAAGCTATAGACATGAATTATTGAACAAATTCTTCTATCAAACAGTAAGTCTTTTTACATATATACTTTGACAAACTGCTTATCCAGTTTGTGCCTGTTTCCTTCTGAGTATGCCCAATACAGTAAATGTTGACAGGTGCAACTTTGTAATATCGCCTGTTCTGGAAACACATTTTGCCAGGTTTTGCACGGTAATTAAAACTTTCCATATGGAACTGCCGATTCATTGAAGTGTTCAAACTACCTTGTTTGTTTGCTTTTGAAATCTTCCAGCACACTTTCACAAAGATTGGAGAACAGTTTTTCCGATCTTACACAAAACTAGTCTGCAGAGGAGGGGGCTGAAATACTGCTCCTACTGCATCTAGAAACAGTGGAAATACTTAGCACAGGCTAACAGCAAGAAAACTGCTCCCAAAACCAAAAGAAAAACCCTCTCTAAAATAACAGATACTCTTAAATGCAAAAATTAAACTGCAAGTTTTGCTTCTTGTTTGTTTTTTGGGGTTTTACTTTTTGTACTCGTGGACTGAATGACGCCTTCCCCATAGTGTCTTGGAGTCCTGTATAGACTGAAGTTTGTGTTCTCACTTTCTTCACAGTTTAATTAGTTGATGGTTCCACATCATTCATGATGCTCCTCATTCACCAGAGAAAATATAGAGAAACTGACAGGCAGGATTTTTTTCTTTTAAATTGGAATTAATGTATGTGAAATTAGCATTAAATAATCTTGTGACAAACCAGAGTTGTTAGGAACTTTTTTTTTTTTTAATTAGTATCGGTGGTAGTATGTAACTCCTGTTTCTACTTTTTAACTTTTTGGTTTTTAATTTATTTCCCTTTTCCTAAGTTTAGCTCTCATTCACATTATTTTATGAACTTCATTTCCTTTTCAAAGTGCTGATAGAATTTTGTGGGAAAAGCAGCTAAGGAACTGCAAGTTAAAGGGATTTCATTGGTGCAATTTGTTGATTACCTGTGTAAATGTTTTCACTTTAAGGTGCACTTCTGTTCTGTCAGAAGTGTCTGTCACTGATAGTCTTTGAGAGCACTGCCATAGGCAATGAGTATTCTCAGTCTGGTTTTATCTTTCATAGATAAAATCAATATTGAAGAATAGCTAATTTTATCACTGGAGATAGAGTAAAGCAAAACTTTCCTACTAATTCTTAATTTTCTCATAGCTTGGGATGTTAGCTCTGAGTTGGACTTTAGGGACTGCAGCTTTTCATTAATTTTTTATAAGTTTCACTATTGAAATTATTTTTTTTAATATTATATTCTAATAATGGATTATGGCTGCACCGTAGCTGTGCGGAGATGGAGGGAGATCTGCCATGCAGTGTCACCAGCTAGCAAGTGTGAATTACTTCTCTTTCTGCATCTGTTCTTACATAAAGGAAACAAAAATCCAAAATATTTCTATTCTTATGAATGTTTAATAGAAGTAGTAGAGAATAGCTTCACTAAAAATGGTGATGTGGTGTACGTATTAAACAAGACAAACTGAAGACTCCTAGATCGAAAAAAAATAAAACTCATCATGAGAAAACCGACATCTTCACAGTTTATGGTTTCAATTATTAGTCAGCACAGAAATCCAGAGTTCAGGATCTAACCTTTTGCTAAATAAAGTGTTGTGGTTGTAAAGTATATTAAGTATGTTTAAGTCTTAGACTGCAAGACAGATCTTTGTAATTTAAGATAGCTGGAGGGTACTAATGATGATAAGATCACGCAACATCTGTTAAACATTAAAAAGAAATTTTTCTTTCATTACAATCAGTAACCTGATTGCACATATGAGTGCAGTGGGACAAAATGGCTGTAAGTCAATGCTCAGTAACTTCCTAAGAATCCTCCAGAGTCTGCCACAGTCTGCAGCAGTCTGTCTGGCCAATCTAGATTTACTTCAAAGCCTCTGCTATTGACTCCGAGTCCTAAAATGCCATAAGCTTTTCACAGATCAAAGAACAGCCTGTGAAGAGAGCTGCCATAATCTTTTGGTTTTACCTCAGTGGTGGGGCAGTATGTGGTGCACATGTGTAAAATTGACTATTCCAAAACTAAAAGAAGGGGAAAAACAGTAACTATAATGTGTGCAGATATATGCTTACTTAATGATGAAGGTATGACAATGTTGTATGTTGGTATATTTTCCTGACATGGCAATCCCAGGCACAAATACAGACCAAGCGGAGAATGGATTGAGAGCAGCCCTGAGGAGAAAGACTTGGGAGTGATGGTGGACGAGAGGCTCAACATGAGCCGGCAATGTGCCCTTGCGGCCCAGAAGGCCAACCACATCCTGGGCTGCATCAAAAGGAGCGTGGCCAGCAGGTCGAGGGAGGTGATTCTTCCCCTCTACTCTGCCTTAGTGAGACCCCATCTGGAGTACTGTGTCCAGTTCTGGAGCCCCCAATATAACAAGGACATGGACCAGTTGGAGAGGGTCCAGAGGAGGGCCACGAAGATGATCAGAGGGCTGGAGCACCTTTCCTACGAGGACAGGCTGAGAGAGTTGGGGCTGTTCAGCCTGGAGAAGAGGAGGCTCCGGGGAGACCTGATAGCGGTCTTCCAGTACCTCAAGGGGGCCTACAGGAAAGATGGGGAGAGGCTGTTCAGTAGGGCCTGTTGTGATAGGACAAGGGGTAATGGGTTTAAATTAGAGGGAGGTAGATTTAGACTGGATATTAGGAAAAATTTTTTTACAGTGAGAGTTGTAGAGCACTGGAACAGGTTTCCCAGAGAGGTGGTGGATGCCCCATCCCTGGAAACATTCAAGGCCAGGCTGGATGAGGCTCTGAGCATCCTGATCTAGTTGGAGATGTCCCTGGTCCTTGCAGGGGGGTTGGACTAGATGACCTTTGAAGGTCCCTTCCAACTCTAGCCATTCTATGATTCTATGATTTATTTTTATTTTGGAGCAAGTCAAGGACTATAGTTTTATAGTAAAATTATAATAGTATTAAAACTTGGTCAATACTGAATTTTGAAACAGATTCTTTAAAGCACTTGTAGGACACTAAACAAAATTCAGAACTGGAATGAAATTAAACAGTATGTGAGCTGTTCTTCCTTTCTTGTTTTAGGGTTAAAAAGGTAATGTAAGATTCCTCTCTCCCTCCCTCATTCTTGTTATCTACATGTTTCAATAATTAATAGAAAAGTGTGTGCATGACAGCCAATATTGATGCAATTCTGTTCTACAGTAGAATGTATTTTTAGACTCTGCATAATATTTTAAAATTGAGATATTAGCCATTGGTTAATGACTTTCATTATCAAATAATATTTAAAATAAATGTGGACGTAGGATAGTAGTTCCTATTGCTTTTAACTTTTTTTCTTTAAGAAACTTTTTTCCTTTTTTATATTTAGCTCTTATTCACATTGTATCATTCACATCATTTTCTTTTTTGAAGTGCCATTAAAATTTTGTAGGACAAGCTGCTGAAGTAATTGAATGTTAAAGGATTTTATTAGTGTAGTTTCTTGATTTCCTGTCCATGTGCAAAAATATCCTCTGGTCTCTATGGGAACACTAAGGACTCATGCTTACAGTTTAGCATATGTGAGAAGTTTTCAGAAAAGACTTTTGAAGTTCTGTGTGCGTAATTCCAAAGAAGTTAAGAATTTTTTTCCAGTACCTACAGATAACAGGGAAAAAAAAAAAATAGTTCCTAAAGAAGAAAATAGTGACTGCAATTCTGCCTAGCTTGCTTAAAGGAAAAGGAATCAGGGAAATAAGTTTGGTTTTGAATCATCATTTATATGTTGTACAGGTTGCTGAGTTCCTGCCGAGGATTTTTGGTGAATGTTAACTGGTCAAATAACATCATTTTAGATGGCCAAATAGTAATAACTTCTGCGTTATATGTGTTTGAAAGAATTGCAAGGAAAATAAATATGCCTTCAGTTTCTCTCCTGTTCTGTCAGCTGCAGTGTACAACCATATGTTGATCATTCATTACAATAACTTTAGCTTCTTCCACCTGGACTTATCTAGATGCTTTAAAAATAATTATTGAACTAAGATGGATAAATGTTGCATATATTTCCATGTTCTTATTTAAATATGTGATTAACAAGTCTATATTAAGTGGTATATGGAGTCTGAAGTGGTGTTCTAATCATGACCTACACATAAGGTAACTGAAGGAATTTAGAGTCCTGTTTCTTCAGATGGTCAGATGTCAGAGTACATAAATAGGAAAAAAAGTTATGCTGTCTGTCTCCAAACCATTAATAGAACAGATCCCTCCAATTAAACATTTCTGTCAATTAGAAGAAAAGAGGGGAAAGAGTAAGTCCTGATTCTGCAAAATTGTAAGAACAACTGTTCTCTGCATCTGCTGGCCTCCATTGATTTTATGTGGCTTGTGTACGGGTCGTTATTCTTGTTCAGGACCATTTCAGCACTTCCTATGCTTGCAAAAACCTTTCCTCTACTTACAGTGATATTGAACAACAACAACAAAAAAATGATAGCAATAAGAACAAAGAACTAAAGCAAGAGAGATGGATGTATGGAGTTTACTTTTAATTTTAATATTGTTGGTGTTGATAATGCTTCTTGAGGGAACTGCTGGGTATCTGCTTTTACTATTTAACATGCTATTCGAAACTTTCTTTAGATTTTCCTCGCTATTGAAACTTGTTCAAAGAAAGAATGTTTCAAAACAGCATCAGAAATACAACCAAAATATATCAAGAATATAGAAGATTATAGCTTAGTATGTTTAAGAACTGGATTTAAATGTTTCTTCACTGTTTTGAAATAAAAACATTCACTGTTGATGGAAATTTTAATTTAGCTAGATTTCTGATAGGCTGTTTGTTTTCCTTCTGCAGATTACAATGAGTCATTGTAAGGGCGCATTGTTGACCACGTTTCAAACTAGCCAGAAATTTGCAGCAGCCCTCGGTCAAAATTTGAACGGTATTTTCTCTGTGGTTGGAAAAATGATAGCTTTTGCTTTGCAAAGTTTAATCTTAGCTTTTGCAAAAAAACAGTATGGAACTTACTGAAAATTTTCATTGGTGCTTTCTTTTGTTGTGCCAAAAATGTTTCAAAGCTCTGTTGTGCTTAATGAGCAATAAAGATTGTACAGCCTGGTGATTAGGGTACAGGCCTGGGCTGAGAAAGATATGATTTTAGGAATGAATGGCATGGGATGAAATCTCTGCCCGATCACATGTGAACTACAGACTTGATCCTGTCTGTTATTTCAAAATTGAGCAGAACGCTTGTGAAACTTGTTATAGAAGAGAGTTGCCTGTCATCAAGCATTTTTACTGAAAACCAGTGTAGGCAAATGGTCTATACTAACCTCAAGTGTGTTGCCATCAGAAAGAACTATTAGGTCAACCCTTCCTTCTGGGGCCACAGGATGCCTGACGACAGGTTATAACACAGAAAATTCTTATTATATTTCATAAAGAGAAGTTCTTAAAAGAATACAAATAATAAATAAAAGCTAACCCTTTTCAGGGGGGGGCAGCATAGAAACTAGTTACGTATTATTTCTTTAGGAATTTGGCTAAATGGTTAGTCTTGCAATAATAGCATAGTATATGTAGTTTATTTCACTCATTTAGTGTAAGCAATAAGATCAGCATCAGGTGAACTTTTATGTGCATAAAGAGGATTCATTCTGGAATTTAGTAGCTCTTTATATGAGATACCAACAAAAGTAATGTGCTAGCTTATTTGGATCCTTTATAAAAATAAAGATAGAGAGTGAGCAACCAAAAGATAATTTTTTAACTTGCTTTTCTCTCACATGATAATTATAGCCATAATCTCTTCAAGAGATGGGGAGCTTATATTTGACTAGAATTATTTTCACTTTAGTCTAATCTTACAAAGAATGAGACTGTGTTGCTAGGCTCTGCTGGCATCGCAAACCTTCTATTTCCCAAAGGGTCAAGGTACTCTAAGAGACAGTTAATGCTCTAGACAGGAAAAGAAGCTTTTGTCAGTTTGAGATAGAAATCCTGGTCTCTTTTTGCCGTGAAAGTTCCTTCCTCCTCTGTTGGATGACATGCTTGTTTTGTAACTGACAAGTACCATCAATAAATGCTCCATTCTCTGCATTTTCATTATCTAAAGAAATCTGATGCTGATAGTGAAGGGGAGAAGAAAAGGCAAATTAGACAAATGGTTGTTAGTGGAGATTTTGGAGAAACTAAGGATTTCTGTGAAGCTGGAACTCTTCTTAATGCATTTGGTAGTGGGAAAGGATGCAAGCAAGAACCCTGAAGGCAAGCAAAAGTTTTGACAAGAAAGAAGCTTGTGAGTATGGTGAGTTACATAACATTTGCCAGATTAACATCAGCTTACATCAGTAGTAATTGTTTAAAACCAAATGATGCCTAGTTGATGCCAAAATTACATTGTTACAATTGTTACATTGTTAAAATTAGTAATGTTATAGATCTTCAGATACTGACATAATTTCTTGTTATGTATTGGAAGGGTTTTGGCTATATTCGGGAGTGGACTTTAGTTTCCAGTGCAGTTTCTGGTGCAGTTGCCCCAGGGATCACAAAAAGTTATAAAAGGAGTGGGGGAGGGGGGCTGGCAGAGACCTGCTGTGGCATAGAAGCAGAGCTACACTGTGCGTGTCAAGTGTAGTGCGGCATAGTGATAGCTGAAGGAAATGAAAACGAGCTAATTTTGCCTCAGGAAACAACTTTACAGTGGTATGGAACTTACTGTGGACTTCTTTAAAATTACTGCTGAAGCTAGGCTGACAAAGCTATTTCGGCTTTCTTTCTAATATGGCATGACATGCAGTGTGAGCACCCTCTGAGTCTAAACATTCAGGTCCTTGGAGGATGTCTCAGAGCACTGCTTTATGAAGCAAAGCTTTGCTTTCCTGAAGCTGAGAATAAGATTCTCAGTTTTCTGGCAAACCAGTCTGGCAAAAACATTGCATAAAAACTCAGTGTTTCCTAGCTTTAAGTTCATCAGTAAAACATAATTATATTTTATGGCAAATGACACAAGCTGCAGAAATGGACCTCAGTTTTGGTAAAAATTCGTAGATGAGAAAGAAAACCTCTTAGTAAGCAGTGATGTTTCCTTCATATTTGTAATGTTAATCCATATTTGACATAAAGAAGCAAGCTTGCTGGATTGTTTTTACATATGCATTGAACTCTGTCTTCAAAATAATCAACTGGAAAAATGGAAACAATTCATTTTAACTGTTGTGTTAAAGCACTCTCATTTAAATTGAAAGCAAATAGCCTCTTGCAAAGCTGCCTCACATTTTCATGCCATTATGCAAATAAACACTAGAGATGAATCACAGATATTATTTCTTAATCCATTTTCTGGAACTGTGTTTAGTGCACACAAGTAAAAACACTTCAAAATCCTGCAAGGCTGCTTGCAGTGAGAAGCAATGTTGGTGATCAAGTTCAGCAAATATGGCCCAGGGACTCAGTGAAGAAGCTGGAGCATTCAGCAGTTGGTGGAATTAGCCTAGCCAAGTTGCTTGCAGTATCACATAAAACTTGTTGTTTCTTGACAATAAAGGTCCTGTAGGGCTCATATTTTGAGCCCTAACCTTCAGATAAGTAGTGGAGATATCAATAACTTGCATTTCAGATAGATACAATATTCAGAAGATTCTTACTTAGGGTTTAAGGGGAAATCTCTGCTCAAGTCATTGGAAAGACAACGACTGTTCGTTCACGTGGCAAACAGATCAAATTACTTTGCTAATGAAGCTCAAGTGTCAGACACATCCTCACTGTCTAAGTTCAACTAAATAGGATATGTAGGACTTCTGCAACTTAGCATACTTGTTCTGTCTTGGTCAATACAGTACATCATCCATATGCCCTTTGCATGTAGTTCTTTGGGTAGAGTTCTTGCAACACAACTGTGTGTAAGCTTGCGTTAGTTTTCCTAAATTATGAATGACATCAATTTGAGTGCAAATTCATACCAAAGAACAGAAATTGGTAATGAAATATTAATTGGAAAGTAAAACCTCAGATCTCCACCAGTGGTGGCAACGGCATTCTTACCTCTGTATGAATAACTGGTGTTAAATTACCCATCTGTACTATCCATTCAATATGGATTTAAACTGCAGTCAAACAAAATTAGTTCCGAAGTCAACTGTTTGAAAAAATAATAATAATGCTATATGTATTAGCAAGGAGTGGCAAGCCACTGCTGTTCACATAGAAAGAAAAGCATAAATTTGAATGGATTCAAATCAGGTGTGGGGTCCTGCTACTAAGAAAAAAGCAACTGCAGTATTCTCAACCATAAAGAAGAGGTCTCCTTTTATGCACAAAAATTAAAAGCTTGCAGGAGTAGCCTTGCAGGATTTTGAAGTGGTTTTACTTGCGTGCACAAAGTATGAAGCTCTTTTTGAGTTCTTAACATATTGGTTTTTATTGATGTCTGTCTTTTTCTTTCTTTCTTTTGATGCTGCTTTACTACCAAGACAGATGTCAAGGTAGCCTCATTTTTTTTTTCACCCACATCTCAAACTATGGGATATTAAATCCTTCTATTTTCCGTATCATAATGAGTTAAGCAGAGGAGTTAAGCAGAAAACATGTTTTCTTTCTAAGTCAAACCAAGCTGACGTTAAGATTACTTAATACTTCACAGGAAATGCTGAGAATTTGAGACTGAGTCACACATTTCTAAGAAATATTGAATTCTAGTTTTGTGAAAAAGACATTTTCTTGCTCTTTAGATAAAGAGCAAAAATAACATATGTTAGTTTTTAGTGACTAGGAAGAAAGAGTTGATGTAGATAACAAAATGTGAGCAGGTTTCCATTCCTAAATTTTTCAGGGAAGCTTTACTACCATTAAACTGAATTTCTTACTTTTTCAGTAACACTCCTACTTCCAACAAAACTAATTGCTTTTTGTGATCTCTTTTCAAGTTTCATGGCAGAATAAAAAAAAGCTATATTTCGGTATATTAGAAAAGCTGTAACTTCATTCTTTGTCATTTCCAAAACTGTTAAGAGGCTGCACTTAATATGTTAATAAGTGAAAGTATGAAATACATCATTATAAATGCATAGTTGAGAAAAAATCATATAGGAAAACAGAAAACAGCATGACACCTGAATTGACTATTTTCTCACAATTTAGTGTCTATAAAAACATAGAAAACTTATTCAGCAATGACAGAAATGGTCAAATTATTGAAGAAAATTCTTTAAGCCATGCAAAACTGAAAGTCCAAATTACACTGCTTTTATTGATATCTTCATGTAATAATGTTTCTCAGATCACCAAGGAAAATAAATTACTCAATTCAAAAGACCTTAGAAAACTACTTCCCATTGATCAACATTTTTGTTTTTAAGTTCTCTGAAGAACACTATCTTCAGAAAGCCAAGAAAGGAGCTAGGAGGGATGTTGCATCCCTCAATACAAGATGGATACGTAGAAAAAACTTTCTGTATGGACAGATTTTATAGAAGACAGTTTGGTCTTCATGTCATTTTTAATGGTGCAGCCCAAAGATAAAATACAGCTAGTTTACTGCTGTATTAGATATGATATTCTCATCCCAAGAATGAAAAACTGCATAGACAGTAATCCTGTGGAACATCTCTCAATGTTTGTAAGTCAAGCATATTGGTTAGGATGCATTTTCCCAAGCATGTAAGAATTAAATCCTGTTCAAATGTATTTGCTGTTTTTATAAGCATTGCTTAAGTTCAAAACATGAGTGAACAAAAATGTAAGGCTTCCCTGTGGAAAATTATAATGTTCTACATTAGTACATTCTATGAAACCACAAATCCAGGAGAACAATTATACATTTACATGGGATGTTGTATAAAGTGTTATAAAAATACTATAAAATGAACTTTAGTATAACTTTATGAAAGTGTCAAAACACTATAGAAAAAAATCAGAGAATTAGATGCAGCAGTGAAAAATAACATATCTGAATGGTAACGGACTAATGGTTTAAAAGAAAAGAGAACTGAAATTCAGTGGTTAGAAAAGTACAAGAACATTCTTGATGTTTTGGCCAAATAGTGAAAGATTAATAGAGAAATAGCAACCATACACAGGTAGTTGACAGATTAAAAAGCCTTTGAATTGAGGTTTACAAAATACAAAGCGTTTTGGTTTGAAATATCAGATAGGACAAAATCATTGATCTATAGTCAGTAGAATAGCTGAACTGAAAAATGGGATCACAGAATCATAAAAATCACAATGACTCAAATTGGAAGGGACCTCCAAAGTCCTACTCAAAGCACGAACAACTTCAAGGTTACAGAGGTTGCTCAGGGTCTTGTCCTGTTGAATTTTGAAATATTGAAAATTCAGACAAATTTGTCTGAACACGGACCAAAACTACAAAAAGATAAGTCTTTCTGGGACAAGTATTACAGTGCCTAGCCAGTCACATTGCAAAATACTTTTTCCCTGTGCCCAGGCAGAATTTTTCTTGCTACAGGTGTGACTATTGCCTCTTGTCCTCTGAAAATTTTATGACATCTACATAAAACCAAGTATCATAGAATCATAGAATGGTTTGGGTTGGAATGGACCTTAAAGATCATCTAGTTCCAACTCTCCTGCCATGGAGGGGAGTTGGCACTATGGACCAGGTTGCTCAGAGCCCCATCCGACCTGGCGTTGAACAGTGCCAGGGAGGGGACATCCACAACTTCTCTGAGCAACCTGTTTCCATGCCTCACCACCCTCTTAGTGAATAATTTCTTCCTTATGTCTAATCTAAATCTACCCTCTCTCAGTTTGTAGCCATTACCCCTTGTCCTATCACTACATGCTCTTGTCAAAAGTCCCTCTCCAGTTTTCTTATAGGCCCCATTTGCTTAATAGTGCAGCCTACTTCTGCTTCCATCAAGACATTCCAGATAATTTTCCTTATTTTTCCAGTTACAAATTTTTATGTTCTACCTGTGTTCCTGTTATCTTAGGCTTTAAAAAACACATGATCCACGCTGCTTTTTTTGGAGGGTGAGGGGGCAGGGGAAACATGGGAATCAAAATTGTTCAAATTAGGACTTATTTGTTTCCCCCTACAAGATACCAGACTGTCCTATAGATCATAAATTTTGCAGACATAAATTTATGTCTGTAATATAGCCAGCCTCACTAGGGCTCCAGAATAGAGTCATTTACCCATCAGTGAACCTACATTTCATTTAATGCCTTCTGTTTATGGGAGAGGAAGGGAAAAAAAAAGAACCCCTCTCCTTTATGATTTCTATTTTAAATCAAAGTGCGATCTGCAGTAAATAATCTGGCCCACCTGAATATTAGGTGGAGCATATTTCTGTAATAATTGGAATTTTTCTTCAGAATGTGCTACAGGTTTGATTACATGGTTGGCAATCTGTCTCTGCATGCATGGCACAGATAAGGGCAACAGCCTCTTCCATGATTTCGTAACCTAGTGTCTCTGCTTTTTTGTACTGCTGCTCTGTTCACTGTTAATATGTCTTTTGATCTTGCCAGTACTGTCACAGTAGAAGTTGCCTTTCTTGCTTCCACGCAAGTATTTGAAAACCTGTCAAAGTGATGAGGTTTTCATTATACGTTTTGCATCATTACTCTGTCTACACTGAACAAGTTTATTTCAAAGGCTTTGCTAGAAAATGACAAGAAACATGACAATTTATTTCCTTGTCCTTTCATTAGATTGGAAATGCCAGAAAAGATTTAGAATCCATTTATTTTTATTAAAAGGAATGATGCACTTCGCTTTACCAAAAAGAAGACAATGAGAAAATTAGAAATATTAATTTGGGATGTTATAATGATTGAAGGGATTTGTGTCTGAGACATTTGAGTAGAAAATCTATATATTTGTAGTTCACAAATACAACCATTTTAATTACATTTTTTAGAGATGAATTGCTGTGAATAACATAAAACAGCAGAGGATGAAGGCAACACTTCTGATTTGATGCAGTAGCTGTAGTGTACACTACTTCTTTGTAGTCAGCGTTTGAAAACTCCATTTTCTTTTACTCTGAATCACAATTTAATGTGGTATTCATCACCAGGCTATTAAAAATGTTGGTTGTCTATAAGCCATAGTTTTTTTTTTTCCTTTTACTGACATTCTGTACAGATCAAGGGTTTTTTACTTAATGCTTTCTCTTAACAAAGAAATGTGAATGTAACATGCAGTATGAACTAATAAGTACCATGTTTGGAAAAGTGCTATCCTTTTACCAAAGAAAAAAAAGAAGAATTATGGGAATGTGGGATATATTTACAAATTTGTCTTACGAACTACAATTTTAAGACATTTCAAGCAATTCAAAACCTAAATCTAATTGCAGAATTCTCTGCAGAATTTTTTTTGATATTTTGTTTTCCATATGCTTACTTAGCAATACATTTTTCTTTTAACAAGACTATTAGTTCTGCCCAAAATTCCAATTTTTGCCTACTGGAAATTATTTGCTTCGTCCTTTATCAACTCCTTTTTATAATCTCAAAGATATAAAAAGATATATTGTTATTTCTATAAATGTTAGCTATTTTAGAGAGATGAACAATACTAATTTTAAAAGTTGAAGTCTGTTTTGTGTGTATGTGAGTAGATATAATTCTAAAGGATGAAGTTTTGGGCCTTATTAAAACAAATGGGAACTATGCCATCTACTTTACCCTGTTATTTTTAAAATCCATCTCAGATTTTCTAGAAGAGAATACAAAGTAGGAGAAGCTGATGTGAGTTTGGGATTTTGGAGAGTATTTTTAGTGGCTAGGGGAAGAGGTTTGAAAATATTGTACTTTAGGAAGACTGCTGCAAGTTAGCCTCCACAAAAAATGTACAGTGAAACTCTGTCCCTCCTGAGCCTTATAAATTACTTGTATATACTTTGCACTCACTTGTGCCCTTTCAGATAGTGGAACTGTATGGATCTAGCCCAGCTGAAGATCTAGGTATGTATATAAAGTAAGCACAGCCAGTTGGTTCATCATGAGAATAAAGGTACTCCTTAAAGGAGTAAATTATAAGACAAATAAATTGTAGTTGTATTTTTACCAAAAATCTTAATCCTGAAGTTTAGAAAATTAAAAATGGATCAACTTTCGCTGACAAAATACCATCAGTATTAATTTACAATAGAAATATCAAGCAGTAAAGAGATTCGATGTAATAAAAACACTGAGAGAATGTCATTCTAACTGACAGTTAATTTGCACATTCTCATTAAACCAGCATCTTGAAGTAAGGCTCATTTAATTATTATGAGCTGCTAAGTACAGATATAAAATATTGACCTTCTCTTTAAAGGACATTGGTCATTTTTACTGGATTTCAAGCACCTGTCTCTGGGGTAGCAATTTAAAACTTGAAGTGATTTCTTCTTTGAGTTACTTCTGATAAGTAGCAGAAAAGTGAGAGGGTGAAATGAAAGTCAGATGAGGCCACCAATACCAGGAGTCATGCAATATTGGGAATTAGTCAATAAATTTCATATCAATGTGTTCATTTCAAAATTTAGAAAAAATTGCATCAGTCTCCCTGCTGAAGGGTCGGTTGCATTTGTTCTTGAAGTTGTATTATAAGGTAAAGTATGTTTGAGCACAGCTAGTTAGTTCTAAAACATCAATACAAGCAAGTGAATTTATTTGACATAGAGCATCGTGAATTTTACAGACACAAGCAATTGCATGTTTTTTCTCATATTAAGTACATCTCTGACATTTATGCACCGACTTGTTTTTTATATTAAGAAACATAATAAACAGCACTATTAGAACACTGGTATTTTCCATATTTTATGGACCTGTTTGAAAAATGAAAAATTGTGTGAGAAATCTGAACATTTCATTATGATCTTATTTGGCTCTTCTTCCATATTTTGCAATCTTTCCCTTTATTTTTTGTAAAGTAGAAAGACATAATTAAATTTGTTTTAAGCAAGGAAAAATAAAATAAAATAAAATAAAATTAGGAATCCAGACTGCAGATTTATTATCACATTTGTTTTCTCTCTTTGAAAGAGTTGGTCATAGAAAGTGAATTATGTAAATAATAAGAAATCACTTTTGAAGGCTATTGATGTTTGCTTTTCACAGAGTATGGATTTGACTTTTTTTCACATTGCTGTATTTAAAGAGAAAAAAAAAAATCATTACTACTATTTTATTTTCCTTAATCTATCTGAAGATACTGTGCAATCCATCTGTTTTAAAAAGAATGGTTCATTGTGAACACACACCCTGCCCTGAATTAAGTCTATTCCTGTGAAGAATTTGGTAGTACTGTTTATACAAAGCCTGTTTTTCTTTAGTTGCAAGTGTAAATCAGGAATAATGTCATCCAAGTGGAAAGAGAAGGAGTAGAAAGTGTGTTCTTGATTTCAGATATACGTTTTACAGCAAACAGCGTGTGGAAAGAATGCATTCAATATTATTCTTCGTAGTAACCCTCTGCAACTGTCAACTTACTGACTGAAGAGACAAATAAAAATCCTGAAAAGACTATTAATAATGCTTCTCTACGACTGAGCCTTTGTAGAAATCACATCAAAATTTATAGTGTTAGAGCCAAACCAGAAAGCCAGATCTTTTTGATCAATGCTTCTGGGAATGAGCAAGGCATAGTTTGCTCAAAAGAGGTAAGAGTTAGGGGAGAGAGAGGAAATACTTACATCATGTACCAGCTTCTCAGATGTCTGGAAGGATCTATGTCATGTTATTTCTCTGGTTCATTACAGATAGGCTTTTAAACATAAATTAATATAATTTCTAAAAGGCACTTGAGTTCATTTTGTATACTGGATTTAGAAAAACCCTCTCAGCTATGCTGAAACCTACTTATGAGAACGACACTTTTCACCTTTTTTGAGGATGCAGAAGGATATCTGCAGCTGAACCATCCCCTTCCACAACCCATGTGCTAGGACCCCTTACCAAAAACGTGTGTAAGAGCAGCAATTTCCCAGGAGCCGATAAGGTTGGTACAGATACACATTGTGTTCAGGAAAGTAGCTCCTTTTGTTGTGCTGGGGCCATGTAGCAGTTCTTGGTAAAATTACATCGCTTAGTAGCCTGGGAGAGAGAGCCTTTCTTTCTTCTCTCTGTTGCCAGCCCGCTAGCCAAGTAATTAAATTCACAGAATGGCCGAGACTGAATTTTAGTGAATTCAGGAATGAATTGTATTTAAAATTAACTAGACTTAAAAAAAAAAAAAAATATTTAATGTAGATATAAAAAATCTTGTTGCTAGAAAACTGTACTTTTAGAAGACAAAATACAGAATAAAAATTTCTCTTTAGAGAAGCATCTTAAGACAAATATTAGAGAATATTCTCTTTGAAGAAACACTTCCTCTAGCTGCCACTCTGACCTACATTTGAAATGCATGGGCAATCTTAGTATACCTCTGTGGACTAATGTAGAAGAAAGTTTATGCATTGAAAATTGCAGATTTGAGCTAAAGATACATACTCATTCACATAAATCTGTATCTGAGTGTCAATAATTTAATACAGTAATATTAATATATCAACATTATTACATAAATATAATATAGTATTTCCACTTAATTTTTTAAAATGTCTGCTTATCTCTTAAAATATTAAAATAGTTTATATGCTTTCTCTGCCCCCTGCATATATTGTGTAACTGTTATTCAGTTTAATACATGTTCTTTTGCTGTTTCACTTGGTTGCATATCTGACATATGATTACAAAACAGTCTCCTGACTTCAACGAGATGAGATCCCAATTACAAATTCCCTAGATAATTAGGAGGTACTATTCATCTTTCTGCATTGCAGCATTAGCTGATGAGTCCGTTGATCTTGCACAATAATTGAAGCAAATGAGAATAAAATAAACAAATATCCATTTATTTGCAGAACAGCTTTTGCTAATAAAAATGGAATTCTAATTAGGACACCCAGAAGGACTTACTACATTAATTATTGAGTTTTAAAAAATATTGCTCTATTATTTTTCTTAAAAAATATTCTTTTAACTGACTAGCTATTTGCTAGTCACTACTTATATTAGTGGAGAAAATAAGACAGCTTAGCTGAATAACTCAGCTGTTGAGTTTCAACATGAAATGTACAGTAAGAGCTGCCGTTAAACCTGCCGTGGGGGAGAAATTCATGTATCTCTGTGATGTTAATAAACTATTCTAGAATTATTTCAAGCACTTGTATAAAGATTAAAGTCAGATCTTGCTAGGTGACAAATAAAATTTCTTTCGCCTCCCTCCTATTTCCCCCAGTCTCAAGCTTTCTCATTTATGCAAAGGAAGGAATATTTTGTGCATCTGCTCTTCTTCAGGAAACACTTGAAGTGACAGAAAACTATGTAATGAAAAATGCTGAGGTTCGGAACTTTGATACACAAGTTTTAAACATTTTGGCCCTGTCTTTTGTGACTAACAGGTAAGCTCTTCAAATCAAAAATAATAAATGTGAAAAAAGGATTAACTCCTATGTAATTATTATGGCTAAAGGAGCCCTTAAAGTGAATGAATGTAGATTTCATTATTTTGAGTAATATACCCATCTCAGTCATCTTTGGAGTACTATGAGATGTCTAAACTAACTGAGCAAAAGATGACAAGGGCAACATCTTTTTTCTCATAAGGATTATCACAAAGACTTCATGTCAGGAATATAATGATAATATAATGAGCAGCTGAAGAAATCTTTCACATGGGAGTATAAACAAAAAGAAGCAAATGTAGTTCCCTACTTTCTGCTAAGAAAGCTACAAACTCTCCCCCAAACCCTCCCTGAGTCAGGAAAGGAAGGAAACCCCATTCATCTTCCTCTTTTTCGCTCTCTATTACACTTGCATGTCTTACAATGGCTAATTTTACTAATGGTTGCTGGACAGCCTTGGGAAGTTCCACTGTATTTTGGCAGTTCTAAGGGACAACAGGTGCTTTGGCCAGTATCACTCATATCCAAGCTCTCCATCACCTCCCTCTAGCCCCTATATACAGAAATTATATTTTCAAATACCAGCATTTCAGATATGGACGTTTGAAAGTTATGTGATGAACAGCAGTGATTTTTTTTTTCCAGCTCCATAGATCTGTTTACTTTAAGGAAGAGATAAATGTAGGAGGAAAGAGAGGGCCTATTACTTGTGGTAACATCATTTCTGTTTGAATACTTATCTTTCATTTGCTGAAAACTATATGCAAGGCAGATTTTTAGGGAGACACCTGTTTGTATGTTTTCTTACCCTCCACCTGAATAAGGAACCTTCTGCCAGATGACACAGAAAAAGCCATATTTACTCAATGGTAATCTTAAATACAGCCACAAGTCAGACTTCCTGCAGAGTATTTTATTGTATTTTTTCTGTTAACATGGTTCTTACACCAGAGCCAAGACTATTGGCTTATTAATAATTTTAAACCAAGTAAATCTCATGAGACCCTACTTGAAGTACTGCATCTAGTTCTGTGGTTCCCAGCACAAGAAAAACATGGATCTGTTGGAGCAGATCTAGGGGAAGGCCATGGAAATGGTTAGAGGGCTGAAACACTTATCCTGTGGAGAAAGGCTGAGAGAGTGGGGGTTGTTCAGCCTGGATAAGAGAAAGCTCCAGGGAGACCTTATTGAGGCCTTTCAATACTTAAAGGAGGCTCATAAGAAAGATGGAGAGAGGCTTTTTACCAAGGCCTATGGTGACAGGTGAAGGGGCAATGATTTTAAGTTGAAAGAGGGTAGATTTAGACTGGGCATAAAGAAGATATTCTTTACAATGAGGGTGGTGAGACACTGGACTAGGTTCCTCAGAGAAATTGTGGATGCCCCATCATTGGAAGTGTTCCAAGGTCAGATTGGTCAATGCTTTCAGCAACCTGATCTAGTGAAAGATGTCCCTATCATGGCAGGGGGGTTGGACTAGGTGATCTTTAAAGGTCCTTTCCAATCTAAATAATTCTGCAGTTCTGTGATTCTAATAAGGAGTCAAATCACTTTTAGCCAAGGATGAAAGATCTTCTATGAAGGGGAAAACTGAACTGCAAATGTATAATGTGTTTTCATATGTATATTTATTTTCCATCTATATACCAAGAGTCCCTATATTCCCATTGTGATTTCTCTCTTGTGATTAGAAGAAAATTAGTTTTTTGGGATCTGAATAGTGGTGTGATATTCTACAAGTCCTGTTAGCTGTGAAGAATCTAATTTCTTCCTTTTGTGCACAGATTAGAAAATAGTATACTTTGCTGAGGTTTTTTAATAGTTAAAAGCCATATCAGTGCAGCTATCAAACCAATGTCTATTTACCAATATTTTTAATGTCTGGGTTTTGTTTGAATTAGACTGGCATCTCTTTTACCTCCTTGCTACCACCATTCAGTTATTCTAGGACTAGGAGATCCCATGATCAAAGTTGTTAAATTGTGACACAACACGAATGCAGAACTCATAAAATAAACTCCTGCAACTATTTCAGTAATTAAAATAGAGCTGGGAGAAATCTTAGTGCACTGGTCTGTGACCATTGACAGTTTTTATTTGTTAGCAAGTTTCGCAGCATAGTCTTCGTTCCTATCAGCTGCCAATTTTCGAGACAACATCCAGACACTATTCAGGGAAAATATGCAATGGGAAAATTTGCTGCATCCATCTCTTTCTTCAAACAAAGAGAATTTACGTTTGTGTATACGGGTAGCCTGCATCCCATTGATGAGTCTATCCTAGAAGGCAGTGGCTGTGAAATGCTGTGACATGGCATGTCAAAATTCAGGCAGAAAGCAAGTGACAAAGCCACTTAAAACTCTTGTCTTTTTAGACAGGTCTCCTATCACTCCACCACCTTTGCCTCCTGTAACATAATTCCTCTAGATTCTTTCTTGTTGAAGCACACTAAGAAATGCTGCAGCGCTGGTAGAACAATAATGGTGAATATTTTTTATGTCATTCTTTGTGAACTTATTTAGTAATTTTTCTTGAACTTGTATTGTCTTAGAAACATGTTAAGCCCTTGAAACTTTTGAAGAATAAGAAGATACATTTGATTTATGTATATGTTTTCCTTCTGTATACAGAGAAAGAAAAAAAAAAAAAGACTTATGAATTTATTTTTCCCTGTAATTCAATAGAATGTACAATTTCACCCTGCTGACATCATTTAAAGTATAATGCACTGAACAAAATGATTAATGTGGTCAGGAAAAATTCAGCATTTTGCAATTTTTGTCATTATTATTTCCAGTCATGACTCCACACTAGCATTTGTCTTTATTATTTTTCTGATATATTGGATTAGCCTTAGAACAGAAATCTTTGAAAAGGAGAGATCTCTTGAGTGTTGAAAGTATTGCATCAATCTGCTTATTCCAAGAGCTACAATTTCATGGTCTGAAGAATATAAAACTACTATATAGGGAAACTTTATTTACAATAATAATAATAATAGTAATAATAATGTTAGGGACTCCTAGGTTGTACCAGCATTTTAGATTCTACTGTAGGGCTGTAGAGAACTTTTAAGTAGAATTTATTTAAGAAGAAAATCTTATAAAATTTGTTGAAACTAAAAAATAGATACTTTTAGATGGTGTTAAAGATGACAGCAAAAACACTTTTTGAGTTCAATGCTTATTTTCAGTACACTCTGTAAAAATCATGCATTATTTCAGTTGATTTGCACTGGGTGGAAAAGATGCTTGTATGTGTAGACTCAGGCAACCTTTCTCAATTTGCTGATTTGCAGTCTTGGCTGTGAACTTAATTTCAGATTATTTTGAATTAACTTACTTGAAAACATGCTGATAAGAGTAGTGAAATTAATTTCTCAAACACTGTTTACTAAAGCCAGTATAGGAATGGAGGCTGCTGACAAAAAGCTAACTTCTATCACCAGATACAAAACAATGCCAAGTTTTGGTGCAAGTACTTTTGAGTATCATCTAGAATGACTAATGTATATTTCCTCTTCCCAGATAACCCTCTTTTATCCATCTCCTGAAATACTGTCTAAATCTACCCTGTGCAATTTTATGGTCTACTGCTAGAGTGTATTAGCAATTGTTTGGCATGTTCTATTTCTGAGTACTTTTCTTGAAATTTGCCTCAGTGCATGTAGAGATGCTTATTGGCAATGATCCTATCATCAGCAACATTCAATTAAAACTGATTCTTGATGCGCAGTGGTTTTTCAATTTCTGTTGTTCTCCATTTCCAGAAAGAATGCTCTCTTATATTACTGCTGTAAAAAGGATTTACATTTCTGAAAGATTTCTATTAAGAGAGAAACAAAACTTTTCTTTTAAATGAGTCAAATTGAAACTTTCATGGTTTATTATGTACCAAATTAAACAACATTTTTTGAAAAGCTCAAGAATTAAATGTGATCTGAACATAAAAAAAACTTACTTTTTCATAGTCAGCTGAGTTCCACTTTCATTTTTGTAGCTGTTAAAATAAATACTTTTAATGAATTTTGATTTAAAAATTGGGGGCACATATGAAGATACATTTGAGCTACAACAGAGCTGAGTTAGTGATGAAAAAGCTCCATGAAGAATGTTAGATAGAAATTTTATTTTTATTTATTGGAAAGCATATAATAAATGCTCTACAAGGCCATCTCCAGAGTAAGAATATTTGCTCCATAGCCACAATCTTGCAAAAAGACTTAGGTTATGATAATTTTGCTCCTGACAGACTTCAATTCTTCCTCTGCTACTTCTCTTCAGTTGCATTTCACTCTTTTTATACAGTTGCAAAAAGTAAGACTCTTAAAAATCACTACAGAACTGACTTTTTTAGATGAAGTGTACAAGCTGAATTTGGATTTTTCAAAACTATGGTTTGAACATTTCATGGATTCCTTTCCTTCAGTAGTCAATTAGTTCAAAGAAGGATGTATTCCTTAAAATGTACTCTTCATTTTAATTACATTATATATCCTTAACAATACATTTCCCAGTTAGTGTTCACTCTTAGTCCAATAATTGGTTTTCATAGTGGATATCTAGAAAGCAGCTGTTAGTCAAGGTAATGCCACTCTCTGTATCTCAAGAAGTACATTTACATCTAATGAATGGGATTAATTAAATTAGATCCTTACAGAAACTTCAAATATTTTTAATCACAAATAATTGAACAGACACCATACCTGACTCTATAAAGTGTTTGGACCTTTCCCTTTCAGAGGAAGACAAAGAATACACGTGGGCCCGAGATAGCTTCTGCCTCTGCCCAAGATGGAGCTCATAAAATCAACTAAAGTGTGTGTAATTTTCTCCTGGAACTAGCATAATTGCTTTGGATTCTTCTCAGAGAATAGCTTGGAAAATAATTCAGCTCTCTCATCCACATGCAGATATCACATGCTTCTTAATCCTTCCCTTACCTGGTGGGAAAAGGGCAAGAGAAGAATAAGTACAGCCACTCTCCCACCGGCTTTAATGTTTACGTCACAGACTGCCTCCTTTTGTGTATCACTGTGAAACCACATACAATGCTTCAGGTGCCATATAGTCTCTAAGCTTAGTCTCCGTCATCTGTATAAAGATTGGTTAAAATGGGGTGGGGAAAGAGGAAGGAACTCTGCATTTCACACAGGCAGTCTTGCTTCCCTGTAGCTGTTTCTAGGATGTTTTGCAGGTGGTCTTTTAGGCAGTACTGACCTATTGTAGTCATCGCTCTTGACTGCAGGATTTTAATCATTAGATTGGTACGGCCTTTCTTGCTTATTAGTTTCACCTCAATCATTATTCCCAATTTCACAGTAACAGAAAAGCAACAGTGACAGCTGTCCAGGAGAGAGGAGTTGCTTCCTACATTCCTCTCCTTAATTGTAGTCCCTCTTTTGCAAAAGCAGCTTGGTTGTCCTGTAGCTTGTGCTCACCAGGATGGGGAAATGAGCACCTCAAGTCACTGAGAGATCCTGTCTGCAGAAGGCTCCAAGCCTGCAGGAAGACAGGTTTGGGATTTGTTCTCTTTGTCTGAAGGCCTGTGCCTCTCCTGACTTAAAGAGCATCAAGATGAAGGGTATTTTACAGAATTCTGTATTCTAGTACTGCAAACCCTGCAAATGTGGTGTACTATTGAACTTGAACTGGAGTCTCCCACACTATCGTATTCACAAGGCGTGACTTTGACATATGAATTTTGGTTTTGCCAAAGGAACTTATAATAAGTGGTGTTTATTTTCTTTTTTTTTATTTTTCATGAAATTCAGAAGGAGAAGTTGGAGTTGCTAATGTTTCTAATTTTACTGCCCTTGAAGTCTATCTCACTTAAAAAAAAAACAAAACCCCAAAAAAATCCCCAAACAACAAACCTTATCTTTGAATCAGTAGCAAGTTTAAGATATAATTATGTTAACTAATCTTTTTAAATGACACCTTGTTAAATACAACTGTTTACGAATGAAATTTAATTAAATCCTACTGCTTGCAGAGCTAAACAATATTAGTACTTAAGAGCTTTATGATTTCACAATTTATGTGCATCTCCTTAGTTAAACACTAGATCATATTTTGATACCTACTTTAACCTTGTTTCTTTTTATTTAATTAGAAAAGTAAACTGCTGGCCAAAAAGTAGTCAAACCTATACACAGTGTGTGTATATATATAGTTAGGAGATTTTTCCTTTCACCAAAAGTCTGACAAACACAATTACAACATGGATAATAGAAAGGGATGACATACTAACTAGACAACTGGAGCACATCTAAGAAATTATTCCTTAAAGAAGTGTGGTGCCACAACTGGGAAATAAATGTATTTCAGAATATTTATCTTTGCCCATTAAAACATGGACCTAGGCAGCAAGGCAGCACATTTTACACCCACATAATTGCTTCGTTGTGAAATGCCAAAGCAGTGGAAATGAGAAACTTTCTGCAGAATGAAACAATCTAGCAGACTGATTCTCTGCGGAGGCATATTCTGTAAATTGAAATGTTCACTGACAGCAGATTTATGCTTGAAGTCAGCAGGTTTTTCAAAGGGATTGTGTTGTACCATTCTTAGCTGGATTAGAAATGGTCATCTTGGTTTTCTTTAATGTTTGATAGGTAGGTCTATAAATAAGAAAGGTAAGTTGAGCAAACCTCCATTTGCAGAAACTACCTGGGGAAGTTTCTGCAAGTTACTGATACTTCTCAATGTCCATTTGAGATAGTGGGAACTGAGTTTTATACTGAATTTGGAGGTTCAGATAATAAGTAACATAGCCTTTATGATGAATATGTTTTTTGAATGTCAAATATATTTGACTTTATAGGCACGGCATAGTACCTTGCTTACCTAAAGTGAATAAAAATCCTGATCTTACTCATATTCCTGGAAAATTTCTTCAGCTAAGTGCTCATCAGTTGGGATGCTAGATATATTTTGATGCATACGAAGTTTTATTTCTGGTTACCTTTATATGCCTGCACTGTGTGAGTGTCTCAACCAGCAGAAACTAACAGTTTTACAGTAGTAACATGAACATTTCAGTGAGGTTTGGTAACACTGAGAAGTATTTTTGTTGACAGTCCCAATGATCCTAAATAATCTGACTTCTGTTTTACTGAGCATTGTGAAGGGTACTTGTTCACTCGTGGAAGGTAAGAGCAGTCAATTGGGCCTTACAGAATTTTGCAGACTTTTAGTCAGATTATCTTGTACCTTTTTGCAAGTATTTCCTCTTACGTGGTTTGAACGAAACCAGCTCATTGCTCTGTTCTCATGAGGATTTGTACCTAGTATTCACGTAAGCATGTCATTATACCAAATACAGTGCAAAGGAAAACTGACTCTTCTTTCCATCCATTTGTCCCATTAAATAAGTACCCAATACCAATTGTCTGAAAATAGACTAAGGAGGAGAAAATGGGATGCAAGCTGCCTTTGTACAAACTCATATATATAGGAAAAGCAAGTGGGTATGCTACACTTCGAGCAAGCCCAGTTCCACTTGGTTGCTTGTATATCAAGAGGTTTAATTATGTAAGTAAGAAAAGGGCAGAATAACTTGTTACAGTGCATTTCAAAGGGTCCCTTTGCCTATGACTTCTTTTCGTTGCCAAATGAAATAACACAGTACTAAATCCAATTTAGCAGAGCTAAATTTGTAAAGCTCTCATTGCACAGAAGTAAGAGTGAGAGCGCAGTTTCTTTTATACTTCCAACCTAATCATCAGTGCAGTCCATTAAGAAACCTGGAGTTGAGTTACTGCTTCTCAGTTTCCTCGGTCAATTTGTAGGTGTGGAGCACATGAGGTGGGTTCAGTTTTACTAAAAAGGCATGTAAGCACAGGTCGAGAAAGCACTATTAGGGTCATCAGGCCTCTGTGACCTCCCTCCCTCTCTAGCTGCAGGTAATTCTGAAACAGTCAAGATGGTCAGAAGAGCCTGTTTCATTCATGAAAAACACACATCTTTCAATGCCCTGAAGAAAATTGCAATTTTTAGTTGGAAAGACTAAAAATCACGATACAAAATAAATCAGAGATGTTGTCAGAGGAAGAGATCCTTTTGGCAGCATTAAGTTGCACATAGGAATATGCCTCAATAGTCCTCAGAAGTGAGGCATACCTCACAGGAGACACAAAAGCCAAAACTCCAGTTTTCTTGTGTCCATCTGACCTGCAGGGAGCTCCTTCTCATCTCAAGCCTAGCATGTGTAAGCAGGATGCAGCAGCTAAGCATGCAAGATGTTTTAATTTCATAGCTTTTAACATATTTTAGTGTTAATTACTGATATCTGTGAGTGTTATGTCTATTTTAAAAGCTTGAGAAGTAACTTGGAAGAAGTAACTATCCTATGTTGAAGGATAGTCCTTCTCTGAACGGGTTTTAAAAGTTGATACTTTAATTGATATAACTGAATAGTTACTGTCTAGACTGTGGTGATGTTTGGATATTTTACTCATTCAACATTGTCTTAATTAATAATTTTAAGATCGCCACTAGAACAAATTAATCCTTTCTCTACATCTACAGTTTTCACTAGTTACTCAAAATAAAGATTTCATCACTTTCTTAGTGTCTGAAAATAGCTGAAACTATTCATATTGGCATCCCAGTGTATCCTAAGGACATAGACTGTAGTCTGTTTTCTTTAATCTTCATGACTGTTTTTCAAGTAGTTCTTCTAGACTCAAAAATATAATGAAAAATTACTAGGAAACATTTTTTGAGTGGTTGTAGTTTGCATTTATTACTTCTTCAGGAATTAACCTATAGCTTTTAGAAAAAAAAAAACAAAAACACAAAGGCTCTTTTTGTGATTTGAGGCACTCTTGAATTATTTGCATTGATCATAGTGTAGCTGAATGTTTCACATTTTGACTATTTTTCTGTCCTCGGATTCCAAACACTACCTAACTCCATCTAACAGGAGGAATTATTGAGGGACAGTGCATATCAGCACGGCACACAGCAGTGTGCCATGGAAAGGTTACTGAGCTAGATTTGGTACTGGAAATATACATAGCTTCTCAATTGAGCAGGTAGCTCAACTTGAAAGCAGGCTGTAAGCAGTGTGGACGTCCATGCTGGAGAGGCTTTATCACCCCTGCTGCTTTCCCTGTCTTCCCGTGCATTTCCACAAGCCGTGTGGTAGGTTGTGTAGACAGCTGCAGGCAAATGGAAGTGGCTCAGTCATACTATTCTGAGTACTAATTGTCTCCTATTTGACAACTAGACCGAAACCTCTCCAGAATTTGTTGTCCAGGTATTGTTGTTTTGTTCATCCTTAAGAGAGTAGGATCCTTGCTTGGAGCTTGCAAGTGTTCTCAAAAGAAATACAGCAGCAAGAAGATATCTGACCCAGCATTTGTGAGGCTTAGGTATTCCAATTAAGATTTGGGGCGTGACCTATCCAGTGCTTTGTAAAAGGTATTTGTGCAATGCTGCAGAATTTGATAGTTGCATCTCACAGTAAGTAATGAGGGTGCTTAGTAGTAAGCAGGTCTGAGCCCACTCTCTGTCATACTGCACCAGTGTCTCCAACTGCAAATGATTGCTGCTGACATGTGAAAATGTACAGCTGACAAATTCATACCTCTTTCAGGTGGTACTGGCAGATAAGGCTGTTAGTATGTGCTGGAGTGTGCCTGAAGTTGGGGTAAAAAGTAACTAGATAAATAAAGCTCCTGTACTTTATTAAATAGTTCTAATAAACTAAAAAAAAAAAAGTATTCTGCACTGTCCTTTTACTGTCTTTTACTGTTTGTACACTGTACTTTGTACTGTTTGTGTTCTAATAGAAAAAAATATTTTGTATAAATTAGAAATGAGTTAAACTTTAAAGCCAAGATGTCATGATGTATCTATATATCTATATATTTTAGGATGTGTATATATATAATGTTTCTATATATTTATATACATATGTAGAATAGATGTAATATCACTTCTATAAAAGTAGTACAAAGTACAATCAAACAGTTGAATCTTTATGGAGAGTTTATTAAAGACCTTGATATTCCAATTCTGAATCTTGCTTTGTGTCTCACTTTTGTCTGGAAATTTCTGCATCAAATTATTATAAATACTGATTTTTATGTAATGGCTAATAATGATGGCCTGGATCTGATTCTGTGAGATTCTGATAATCTGCTGCAAAAAGCTTTGGGTGCTTTATATCTGTTTACTGTCTTGGTGGTAAAATAGCTCAGGACCTCATTCTGAAATGTCAGCAGCACTAAAAGGATGATGTTCTCTGTGGCAGAGCATGAGTCTCCAGGACTTCATTACGCTGCTTATTTTGAGGCTGAAGGTGGAGCTTTATGCTGATCTTCCACTATGGGGTGATTTTTCATTAGAAATGTGCAAACAAACAAACAATCTTGTGATCACCGAAGTGGTTTGCTACTGTAGAGCAGATCTGTGAATGAAGGTTGATCATCTTTGCCTCAGTGTACAAATGGCCGCAATATCAGTATCGGCATTCCAAAGCTTGTCCCTCACCCTTTCCCGAAGGCAATAAAATGGTTTGACCTCTCACTATTTTGAAACAGTGGTGCATGTGCTATCGGCTGGGCGATTGTACTAGGGGTCAGGAAACAGGTTGGCAGCTCTTTCCAAGCCAGCCACCACATGCTGTAGGCACCTGGGAGGACACCCAGGAAAGACATATGGCAGTAAAGTGAAGCAGGATACAGGCTTGACATGCCTGAACATGGTGTTCAACCCTTTTGAGTGCTGTTAGTATCAGCCTCACCGGAACACTCTGAGCTGGTTAAGAAAATCTATATTCCTGCTGTTGGCTATTTCTCCAGTTGAGCTAAAAACAGGAGGGGGGGGTGGGGTGGGGAGGGCGGGAAGAGATTTTATTGGAGATTCCTACCTGTCTGTGCCAGAATTTCCAGAGCAATCCAGAGCTGTCATTAGCAGTACAGGTTAATGCTGGGGAGGGTAAAGAGGAAGAACAGTTTTTGTGCTACTTTGAACAAACCTATATCTATCCTGAAAACAGAAGTGCAGTACATAGGTTGTAATATATTATTTAGTTTTTTAAACAAAGTTGAATACGATGGAGTTTTTTCCCCCTACAAATACTATACTAGAATAAGGATGTCCTTTTAGTTAAATAGAAGTAATTTTCAATGAAGGCAAGGAACAAATGCTCAAGCATAGTATGTATTATATAACAACATCTAAAATAGTTGGGTGAAAATAGCATTAAAAATGCAAGGTCCAGCAATCAGTAGTTATGAGGCAGTATATTTTAAAAGATCTGTCAAAACAATAAACATTTTATTCGGAAAGATCTGACTTTATATTAGCTGAAACTTTTTAAAAAGAAAATACAGTTGTAATGATAATGAGTGTTTAAGATAATGAGTTGAAACATTATGCCCAGAGAAACTTTCTGGTTACAAGTTTCATCAGTATGTGTTATCAACCTGAAGAGCCAAATACAACCACCCCTCATTAGCTTTTCTCTCAGTGCAGTTAGTCTACCAACATTAACAATTTAATGCTGGTTCATCTGTGAGAATCTGAAAACAAGATCTTAAAGGGAAATAACGCAGGCAACACTACCAGTCCGTCTGTAACAGTGGGGGTTTTCAGATGTTTTTGTGCTGGTTTGTTGTTTGTTTCTTTTTCCCCTGTAGAAATGCTTTCTGCTCTGAACTCCTTTATTTCGGATATTATAAAACTTTCTTTGGTTTTGATTTTGTTTTAAACATGTTCAGGTGTAACCTTCCTACATATATATATAGCAGAAATAGCTTATATTTCAAGTAGCAGCTTCTCTGAACGATGAACGAAGGCCTTTCAGATTAAACAGGTTACTGAAAAATTGAGGATGGCAGCCTGCATCTTAAACAGTCTATTTTCTGCACTGGAGAGAGAAAGCTCCTATAGGTAGTTTTCATTGGCTTCATTTGTTTTTAATTTTACTATCCTGACAATCTTTTAGAGACATGGACTCAAGAGTCAGACATCAGAATGTGCCGGCAGTTGGGAAAAAGATCACTTTATTCTTTACCTTTATCTTACAATCCTTCCCATATATGATACTTTTTACTAGTGGCATGGGAGATAACAAGGCTAGATGGTCTTTGATCTGACCTTGTGCAGGTGTTCTTACATACAGGAAACACTTTTTTCTAACTCAAAACACATATTACTATTTTTTTTTTCCTCCTAATCTCTTATTCATAACTTAAATTCCTTATGTAATCCATATACATTTTAGTTTGAATTTTTGCTTAAGGCATATTCCATAAGTATATTTGCTAGATTCTTCCAAAGAAACTTTTAATTAACCTTTTTCTTATTCTTTTCTTTGAAAGTTATTTTCTTTTAAAATTGTTACCTTTAAATGTTAATGATCTGTTTCTTCATAGAAAAAAAATGCCTTTTAAATATTTTTCACAGAAATCAGCAGTTGACTGGATGAAAATGACTGTTATCTTCTAAGTCTTTAGAAACAAGTCATGATATAATACTGTTTCTTTTACTTTTAAAAGTTATTAACTTCATTATTAGCAATGTCTAAACATATTAAAGAAGCATATGAGCACTGTAGAGTCTGTCCTGTGGTCAACACGTTCATTCAACATTATTTCAGATACTATGTTTTATTGAAAAATGCATCAGTTTGGAAAATTAAATACTTTTTTTGAACTACATTATCTGTTGTAGTTCAGCCCCGATCGAGACCAGACTACGCAGTCTCTCTCTCACTCCCCCCACCCTCTGAGAGAATAGGGGGAGATAATATAAGAAAAACGACTCGAGGTTGTAGGTAAGGACAGGGAGAAATCCTTACCGTCATGGGCAAAACCAGACTCGACTTGGGGAAAACTATTCATTTATTACTACAACTAGCAGGATAATGAGTCAGAGAAACAAGATAACCTCCTCCACCCCTCCCACTTCCAGAGCTTAACATTATCTACCTTCCCCCCCCCGAGCGGCACAGGGGGGAAGAGGGAATGGGGATTGCGGTCAGTCCATTATGCGTTGTTTTACGCCGCTGCTTCACAGTTGGGGGAAGAACTCCTTACATCCCTCCCCTGCTCCAGTGTGGGGTCCCACCCATACGCCACAGTCCTTCATTAAACTGCTCCGGTGTAGGTTATCTCTTCCACGGAGTGCAGTCTCTCCAGAACGGCTGTCCCAGCGGGCCCTCCACGGGCCACAGCCGCATTCAGGCATCCACCTCCCCCGGTGCGGGGTCCTTCACGGGCTCCAAGCTCCAAGTGGATCTCT